>PVJX010015974.1:0-41308 GCA_004027295.1 Dolichotis patagonum | reverse complement strand
ATTATTGTTTCTCTTCTTTTTTATTTCATGGGAAAAAAACCTCACAAAATCTCAAAGCAAAATCATAGGAGAATAAAAATAGTTATTGCCCTATGTGTTGTTATCTTCACAACAGTTACTCAGAATACAAGATACAGGCATGAAAAATGGTCCATAGGATTTAGCACAAACCTTTCTTTTCAATGAACTAAGAGATACTGGTAGTGTAACTATCTTAACTATCTCATATTTTTTCCTTTTCTCCTCCTTCCTTTCTCCTTTTCTCCACCCCAGTTCCTCTTACCTTTTGAATAGTGTCTTCCCATTTCATAGTGTCTATTGTACATTTTGGATCTTATTTACTCTTTCAGCTTCTCACAGTAGGGAGACAATACAATGTCTACACATATAAGTCTGATTTATTTCACTTATGAGTATGGTCTCAAGTTACATCCACTTACCTATAAAAGTCTCAAGTTTATCTTCCTTTATCCTGAGTAGTATTCCATTGTATAAAAAGACCACATCTTTTTAAATCTATTCCTCAGTTGATGGGCATTTGGGTTGTTTCCAAAATTTACCAATTATTAATTGTGTTATTGTAAACATAAGTGCACATATATCAGTTTCATTCTTTTCCACTCTCCTATTCCTCCTTTATGAAAATGAATACATCTTGGATTTCAAGGCATACATCTTGGAATCCCTCCTTTATGAAACGGGATATTCACCCTTCCTCATTATCTAAAGAGAATGTGATACCTGATTTTGATTTTCCCAGGAGTTTACAGCTAAGAGTTTGCCTTGAGACTTGGGACTTGGACCTTTGGGTAATGCATGAACTGTTGAGGAAGGCAGTACACTTTAAAATAATTTTTAAAAATGGTTACATCATGCTGTGCAGAATTGTGGCCGTGTCTTCACTTGCAGATTAAATAAGCTTCAAGGAAATGTTTTGGAGTGTCAAGTTGACAAGGGGTGGAGTGTGACAGTTAAGCTGGATTGTGAAACTGAAAGGCTTTCAGGACCATCCAGGACATTTGTGAAGTGCATTTTTGAGTGTGTTTGGGTCATTAGCAAAGGCATGACCTTCGATCCTGTAGTTGGTCCCTGGTCTTCCCTCTCTGGTGCTATTCACCTGCTCTGCTACCTGTCCATCCTTTCCTTCGCCACTTGTGTCCACTGAGTGGATGGTCTGATATCAACATTGCAGCAAGGAAAGGATTGCAGCTGAAGCTGTGTCACTTTCCCTTCCTTCAACCTTTTTTAAAACTTGGGATCCAAGATATAGAAACTTGAAATCAAGTGTGATGGTGTTTGACTCAAGACTCTTGGTAAAACCCAATAGTGATTCACCCTCATTCCACATTAGAAAGACCAGGGTAGTGTTTGAGAATGTAAATATCAACCCTGAAGGTAGGCATTTAATTAGTCAACCATCCCTCCATGACATCAAGGATATTTAAAGTTCTTAGCGGATGCTAATGTGAACCCCAAGTCAAGAATGACTGGACTGGCTGGGGATTTAGCTCAGTGGTATAAGCACCTGCCTGGCAAGCATGAGGTCGTGAGTTTGATCCCCAGTACCACAAAAAAAAAAAAAAAGAATGAGAGTAAATTCAGGGACAAAGTACAAGGGTCTGACCTTTTCTCTAAGTCTACTGGACTCTACCCCAAATTATATATGAATAAACTGCTTGTTTCCTGTTGATGTATTTTTAGAAGTGAAATTATCCAATCAAAGGTTTAAAATATTTGCTAATTTTAATGCTGAATGTGCTTGAAAATATGCTCAATAAATATTTCTCAATTGTTTCTGAGAGATAATTTTACCACACAGTACTCTACCATGTGATCGGGGCTTCCTTCTCACCTTGCTATTCTTCCTTTTCACCTCATTGCTTTAATTTTGATATTTTTTTCCTTTTAGGATATTAGAGTGGTCAAGTATTTTTTCCAAATGTTTCTTAATTCTTTTGTGGATTGTTTGTGCCCTCAGGGCTAGTGCCCTGTCCACTCGGCCCTCTCCTAAGGACTTTGCCTCTCAGCAGGTCATCGTGTCTATTAGGGTAGAGAGTCCTGGTGTATTTAGGGCCATTGGGGGTGTTTGTAGAAGATATAATTAACATAAAGCAAAATGTAACATAAAGCATTTCTGAGAGGAGAGACCTCTCACCAGGAAAGACCAGAGGGGGGCCGTCCTCTTCAAATGGAGGCAGTAACTGAAGGACAGGGCATGCTGAATGTCACTTGACAGATGGTTTTGCGTAATTAGAAAAGGCTAGAAAGGGGCAAAAACTGGCAGCATCCGTATGGGAGAGCCACATACTTGACACAGAGAGGTCTCTCTCATTTAGGGACCTAAAGGACTGCTCCTGTACAGTAAGGGTGCTCAGCTTCGGGTGCATGCAACAGCCTCAGGTTTGCATGAGCCTATTAAAATGGTCCACATGCCGGAATGTGCCCTGGGTAGCTATGCGACGTACTATCTCATCTCCCTGGGCCAGATTTCCAGATGCCCTCATCAGTTTTCTTGAGATGTCTTCTCATGCTTCTTATTCATTTAATTAACCACTAATTTTGTCCTGTAGTGAACAACAGTTTAACTTCTAAACAAAGTTAAATTGTACGTATGAAAACTTGGCAAGAAGACATGATTCCACAGTACTACAAGGAGACGTCATTAAGCGTCGGTGAAAAGAGGTATTTGAAAGCCAATGGACGCAGCAAGATTCTGCTCCTGTGATCTTCTAGGAGCAGGTCAGGCGGACCTGGCGGTGTTTCCCTACCACAGCACGCAGGTCTAAGCAGTGCCATTCTCGTGTCCCAGGAAGCGCGCCCAGCTAAGGCAGAGCCCACGGCCCTAGGACCAATTCGGAAAGACAACCGAGTCAATCAACCTGCTCGGCATTGAGAAAACAGACACAGAGCCCGTTTCTGCAGAAGAAAGTCAAGTAAATGTTATATTTAGAGACCTGGGCTAGGAAAGCATGAACTACACCATACAGGGCATCTGAGGAGGGACCCGGAAGAGTGAGGAGAACAGAGCAGGACCCAGGTCACAGGGAGGGCACAGTGGCAGAGAGAGAGGGTAGCTGCTGCTCAGAAGCCTGCCAGTCCCCTTTCTTGTTCCTGGAAAGCCTGTTTCTTCCTGCTTGTTCCCAGGTCCAGCAACTTTACAGAACCTCGCACACCTCTGGCCTTCACCTGAACTCCCGAGGGTGTTTCTGTCCCTGCCTCCCATGAGCCACGTGAAGGTGATAACTAGTGAAGTCATTTGGGCAATGAGAGAGAGGTGCTGCCTCATTTTCTCATTTCCTCTAAGGGGTGATTCTGTATCACCCCCTTGGCTTTCACAAACTTAAGCACTGGAAGCTCAAAAAATTCAAAAAATTCTTCTCTCTCATTCTCCAGGCTATCGGGAAATAGAATATTAGCAAACTGACAAAGAAGGCGCAGTTCTTTGACTCCGAAGCCGGAATTTCTTTCCTCTAAGTAGTCAGAGCAGAGCTGCTGAATTGCCAAGAAATGAATAGCTCTTAATAAAACACCAGCAGAGGAGCCGGGAGGATTTCAGGCCCAGAGGCAGAAGGTGGGGAAAGAGAAGCCAAGGTCAGAGGGAAGGGACACTGCCGAGGAGTCGAACCTCCAAAGTAGCTTTGAGAGCCTCAGGATAAGAATCATAACTGAATCCTTTCTCTGTCCAAAGGGCACATCTGCATGGAAGAGCAGGCTTGCTGCTGTCTTTTTAAACCAGAAAAAACGAAAACGAAGGCTCTCCCCAGTGAATGCACCACAGGCCGAGAGCGCAAAACAGAGGAGAGGAAACCTCATTACTCACTCACTCTTTTTAACGAGCTCCTGAACGCCCGGAACAGATACGGGCTCAGCGACTGGGAGTTCACTTTGGCCACGGAGGCACTGAGGGCTTCATGCAGAGAGGAAGGGTCATAGTCGAACACAGGGAAACCTGGACACAAGCACATGGCCACAGGACATGAGACACCTGCCTGGGATCGTGGTGAGTCCTAAGAGCAAGTGGCCCCCGTGCTGGGGTCCTTACCTGAGCAAGACCGGTAGTGCATCCCAAGGGCCAATACGATCAGTAGCTTCACCACTCTCCTCTCCATGGTGGGAAGAGTGATTTTCATTCGGAGCCCGGGAAACGGTCTCTCTGTGGCTTTTGGGAGATGATTCTCTCTGAGAGCAGCTGAATTAATCAAATACCATCCACTTGTTTCCTCTGATTCGTGTAGTCTGCAACTTAAACAGAAAGAATTGATCCTGGGAGTCAATATTTACTGCTGACTTTTCCTATGGAAAAGTTCCAATTTCAGGTCACTTTTGAAGTTTAGACGTCACCCAGGGGACTTTAGCCTACGACCAAAGACATCAAGAGGCCCCGGGGCTCCACGTGTGCTGTTTATTTTCTCTGTTTTTATTTTCCTTCTCTCGGGGGATGGCATGTTCAACAAAACAGCTGCTTTCCAGTTTTTGCCTATCCCGTCCCTCTCATAGGACTCCCAGGGGACTATTTCTGAAAATAATGTATTTTGAGACTCACTTTGGAAATTATGATTTCAAAGAAGAGAATTTTATGGAGGTTTTAAACATTCCAAGCAAAGAATAGGGGAAGTAAGAAGCTGCAACACAATTCTGCTCACCGACCTTCTTCTCGTGGACTTTTTGCACATCAGTAGGCCCCCAGGTGACAGTTCTTGTGCAGTACATGAACCCAAGGTAGGCTGTGAGTTATTAAAAAGAGAAATGCTCTGCAGGAAACACTGTGCACGGAGCATGGAGGTGATTGTGTGAGTATTCATCTCATCAACAGAAGACTGGGCTCAGAAAGCCCAGCCCTGGAATCTCAGTTCTGCTAGGCCCTCACTAGTGTGTGTCCTTGGTTGCAGTACTCAACACCTCAGTGACTCAACTTCCTTATCTGTAAAATGGGCATAAATGGATAGACAGAGTTCCGCAACAAAAGAGAACTCAAAAGATAAATGGAGGGAAGAAGAAAGATTTATTTTAAGGAATTGGCTTTGGTGGCCTGGGAAGACCTGTTGTCCAGTACAAAGGCCAACTGCTGGCAGAATTCCCTCCCACTGGTCAGCATTTTTTTTTTTGGCTCAGATCTTCAGCTGGTTGAATGAACCCCACATACACACACGTGTGCACACACACACACACACGTGTGCACACACACACACACACACAATGAAGTTATTTGCTGAACTCAAAAATCTCTTGATTAAAACATTTAGAATAATGTTCCTCAAAATGTCCAGATACCAAGAAATGTGTCTGCCCAAGATGACACATCACGTGAGGATTGAATAACAAGCCCTCAGGGGATGACTTGGGAAATGGGTTGGTCAGCTTTTCTCCCCTGGAACCAAATACCTGACAAATGCAACCTGAAGGGGAGGTTTATTTTTGCTCACGTGTCAGAGGATCCAGTCCGTGGCTGGAGGCTCCGCAGCAGACACATGACGGCGGTGGATGGTGGAAGAAGGTACTCGCCTGGTGGTGGCCAGGAGTCAGAGCAGAGGATCAGACCTGGAGTCTGTCTTGGGGGCATCAGTCCTCTAGTCCACCCTGCACATAAAGAGCAGACAGAAGCACCAGCTCGGGAGGGCTCAGTGCCTGTGAGGACTTGGACAGGGACTGGAGAAGGACTGGGACATGGGTCACTGCAGGCACCCTTGGGTCTCTGGGAACCCGTGAATCTCCAGAGACTCACGAGACTCTTTCATCTCAGCTTTGATGGCCGCAAAGTCATTCCACCGGAGAGAAGGCAACTTTGCCAAGAAAAAGAGCAGAAAGGGAAAGCTGGGGCAGGGACGAAGTGGTGAGGTGCCGCAGTGCTCCCCAGGGACCGGCCGGCAGGAAGGAGGAAGCCGGAACAGCCACGGCGTCAGATGGAAACTATCGCTATGCACACGGGCGAAGTTGGCGATCAAGAGCCTGCCTGGGTTTTTTTGGCCTGTTTCCAGTGTCACTGCCCCACCTACATCCTTTGGCCAAGCAGAACCATGTTTCTGACAGATCTTCTCACTGACCAAACCATAAGGCCGTGTTTCTACAAGTCACTCGTCAGCACTTGGGCACAAAGGTGTGTTTGGACTCCGGGGCTAACCTGAGGGTCCACATGCTCATTTCTTTGCTCAACCAGAGCCCCAGGCCAGCGCCTCCTCTGCTCTGCACCTCCTCTCGGGCCACCCTACCGGATTCCAGTGCTCTGGGGT
Source organism: Dolichotis patagonum (assembly GCA_004027295.1). Taxonomy (NCBI): domain Eukaryota; kingdom Metazoa; phylum Chordata; class Mammalia; order Rodentia; family Caviidae; genus Dolichotis; species Dolichotis patagonum. The sequence goes on along the minus strand of PVJX010015974.1, from coordinate 35,081 downwards.
CCGTGGCCATCCAAGTGTCCTTTGGAGCTGACTGTGGCCCAAAGGACCACGCATTAAAGGCTTGACGCTCAGCTTTGCACAACTGGAAGATGGTGGGAAAAAAAGACCTTTGTGGGGTGTTTTAGGTCACTGGGACTTTCCTGAAAAGAGACTGAGGGCCCCGGGCTCTTCCCTGTCCTCCTTCCTCCTCACCTGGCCATGAGGTGAGCAGTGTGCTCCACTGCAGCCTCCCAGCATGGTGGACTGTGTCACCACAGGCCCAGAGCCACCAGGCTGGCCAGTCATAAACCAAAACCTTCAAAGCAGTGAGAGAAATAAACCTTTCCTCTTTGCAATTGGTTTGTCTCAGGCATTTTGTTATAGTAATGAAAGCTGACAAACCCAGACTCCCAAGGACTTCCACTGCAGGCTTTTGTATTTATTTCTCCTGATAACCAAAATGGTGTTCTTCCTCGCAGAGCCAGCTGCTCCACATTATTCAAGCCGTGGCCTACACAGCCCTTCCTCAGAGAGACACCTGGACTGACCTCCTGCCTCAAGGACCCTTCCACCAAGCCCTCCCCACTGGCTCTCTGCTTCCTCTCTCCCTGGCATGTATCGCACATGCACAGACATCTGCTGCTTATCTGCAATTGCCTTTCTTCTGGAGCAGACTCTAAGCTTCAAGAAGTAGGGGCAGTGATTCTCTGACCTGTGTCACTCTGAGGCACCCAAAGGAGAATCCATGGAAGCACTTGCATGAGCAAGTGAGTGAACCCCCTTGCTAGCTCAGAACTTTGTGCTGAGTCTTTCTGTTTGAAGTCAGTACTAATTTCTGTCACGCAACAGGTCCTCTGGGCAGTGTGCTGGGGGGCGGTGACCATGGAAATCTGTAACGCTATTGCTTTTAACCTGATTTGAACCCAATCCTATTAGAGTCTTCTAGATTAACTAAGGGAACCATCTGGCTGCAAACTCCGAGGCCTCATTAAATGCACGGTAGTGATAAAAGTAATTGTAAAAGAGTGGGGGAGATTAAAGAGACAACAGTGGAATAATGTTGCTGGCACAGGGCTATGGATTCTGTTTGCGGCTGGCTGGTGTGGGATAGATCTCTGTGCTGCTCAGATTATCTTGGCTACAATTAAATGTTAACGCCAGGCATGCAGGGCGGGCACTGATGAGTACTAAAAAGCAGTGATTTAAAAAGGCCTCTGCAGAGTTCTGTCATGTGCAGTAAACCTAAAAGATTAAACATAAGCCACCCATTGAAAGGCGGGCCATTTCGCTACTTTTTCTCCAATCTGCAGAAATGTGAATGGCATCCATTCTGGTAATTTCCTGCTATTCCAACAAAAATCATTTAGGTATTAAAAATCATGTGGCACAAAGTGCAAAGTGCTGTGTACCTTTTTGATGTCACCCTGGACGTGTATATAAAAATTCATCACAGAAATTTTAATAACAGGAATTGGGAACACTGAGTTAAGATGGGTGAGTGGCGTGGCAGGGACTAGAATCATTGCCATCATATTTTTCATTTCTTTTGGGATCAATTCATTTCATTTTGGTCATCTCTGCAGTAATATTATTGGAGAAAAATCACTAAATTTGAAACCAACATAAATTTAATCTTCATCTGATCTATACATCAGATTTTGTGGCTGCTTTCCAATTTCTTAGCATGATTTTTAGACCTCTGATTGCCACTGTCTAAATCTACCTTGATGGCCCAGAGTCAGGCCCTTTCTATGTTCTGGAAATGTCAGTATCACTGCTTTGTTTGCTCTCACAAGAGAGGTCATGTTTATCTACAGGGCAGAGCGGGAGTTCCAGCAGGAGGAACTGAAAACACTCCTTGTCCAGCCCTGCGGAACCACCGCGCCAAGAGTCCGGAGAGACCTGGCCGCCTGCACCTTACAAGCTCCCGTGGGAATCTGAGAATCAGTGACAGAGCACCAGGGGAACTCTGCCATGGGGGCATTTGGAAATGTCTATAGACACTTCCGGTTGTCACAGCTACAAGACAGGACATGATCACTTTGTAGCAGGCAGAAGCCGGACAAAGTGTCACCTTCTCCAAAGCATTGCTGATGACGAAATCCGGAAGCTGGTCTAGTTTCTCCAAAGCTCAGGGATATAAAGACGTATTACACACAAACAAAGAAAAGCACGGTTCTGTGGTCCAGTAAGTCCAGGAATCCTTAGAGGAGGAAAAGGGAAACAGGTTTCTTCACTCGGGACCTTTCAGCCCCAGACATGCTAATAGACACAGTGAATCCTAACAAAATTCCTGGAAACCCTGACTTTCTGAAGGGACTGGTAGCTAAGGGAACTAAAACACACCTTGAAGCTAGGAACGTGGCTTCCACCCTGGCCAGGTGTCTTTCTGGTGATCGTTAAGGCACATTTCCATGCCAGAAAGATGTTTAAGTCATATTTTTAACAGCAGGATCTGAGGAGGTTCCGTTAAAGAGATGGGGACCTCAACTCAGGTCCTTGATGTCTTGTCACAAAAAAGCGTTTTAGGACGCTTCAGGACAAAGGAACAAGGCTGCCTCTCACAGCCGGCTGAGGTGAGCCAGGGCTGGCTGATCACTGCCTCAGCTCTGGCCTTGCAAGATGGTCACGGAAGAAACTCTTACTGCTCTGCGGTATGATTTGGTCTGCAAAGCAGAGTGATTTGGTCTCCCTGGGCGATAGTCTCTCTGCTTGGGGTAGTCTCCATTTTGTGGAGATTCCGCTGGAATCCAAGGCGACCACAGATTTAGGGCAATGACTGAAGACTCCCGGGAGTGGGTGAAGGTCCTTGTAAACCTCTATTCTTCGTGTCCTCGGTCTTCCGGTAGATGAAACAGGTCATGTAATTTCCAGGCTAATCGGTCTTGTTTTGCCCATTTTTACACAGGCCAGATGAGCTCTATATGCACCGTCTGCTCATATGCAGAGTGAAGCAAGTATCTGATCCATGCTTTAAGGTGATAAAAGAGATTAATACAAAATGAGGGTCAAGTTTTGTTCTGCTTTTATCTCTTGGGTGTCTGAAGTTTCCTGTGAAGTCGTTGTTTTTGTTTGATTGTTTGTTTGTTCATTTTAGCAAAAGCAAATTTAAAGTCCTTGACAGCCTGAGAAGAAAGTACAAGCTGGGATTTTTATTAATAGATTGGTTAAAGGCCCAGGAGTTTTTTCCCTCTCTCTATCACGGTCTCTGTCTCAAAACAAGGGAATTAGCTAAGTAAAAGGAAAGATTGGTTTGAATCAGCTTCCTCCTAACGACCAAAAATGCAATACCAGCTTAAATATGACAAAACTTTATTTCTCTCATTAGAAAAACAGAAAGTAAGAAGATAAGCAATCTGGTGGCCCCACAATTATCAGGGGCCCAGACTCCTTCAAGATCTCATCTTTGTCCAAAATGGAACCCACAATGGCTGCCAAAGCTCCAGCCATCGCATTCTATTCTGTGCAGCTTGATGGAAAAAAAAAAACAAAAAAGACAAAAGGGATGAGCCTCATTCCTTTAAGGATTCTTTCCAGTAGCTCTAATACCTGCTAATACCTCACTGGCCAAAATTAGGTTACAGAGCAAACCGACTGTGAAGGAGGCTAGGAAATAAATTTGTTAATTAGGGGAATAGACACTGGGCTGGTAAGTAATAATCACTGCCAACTCGAGTCACAGAAAGTAGGTTTGTGTTCTGCAGTGGAGCAGTGACAGGGCATTTCCAGAAAGACAGATGTGCAAGAGGGTGGAAGGCAATGCTCAACTGCAAAGTCCTGAAGAAAAGCTAGAATTAAGAGCCCCCACAAACAATACTGAGAAGAGATTTCTATTTCTCATACAGTTTCTGAGTTGAATTTCTGACAGTGCCGAGAAAGCAAATTTTAAAGATGAAACATAGTTCTTTCCAGGAAAATTAGATATTTTTTAAAGAATGAATTATCAGTTAGGAAAAACTTAGTAATAGTGTAGTAACAAACATCCCCCAAATTTCACTAGCTGAAAACAATACAATTGTATTTTTTGCTATGCATACCATAGGTTAAAAAAGACACACTGCTCATCACAGTCCCCCAAATTGCCCAGAGTAATGGAGCACCCATTTTTTAAATATCATTGTTATTCTTGATGTAATAACAGCTAATGTGTATGCAACACCGCATTAATTATAGCAACAATACTATACTGCAGATCTCTAGAACCTTCTCATCTGCATGACAAAAACTCTGTCCTCGTTAAATAGAAGCTCTCCCTTTTCCTGTCCCCATCTCAATCCATTATAACTGCCATTCTACTTCTTGCTTCTGAGTTTGGTTACTTTAGTTACCACAGATTAGTAGAATCAGGCAGTAATTGTCATTCTGTGACCGGCTTATTTAATTTAGCATAATCTCCTCAAATTTCCTCTGCATTATAGCCCAGGAAGGATTTTTTGTGTCTGAATACTAGTCCACCGGGTTGTGTACCACGTTCTTTTTCTTCCCACCCATCCATCTGTGGACTTCTTAGCAGCTGTGAGTAGAGCTGCAGTGAACATGGGAACGCAGATGTCTCCTTACAAACCTGATTTCAACTCTGGCTAAATACCCGGAAGCGAAATTGCTGGACCATAAGGTAATTCCAATTTTAAGCTTTTGGGAAATCTGCACACTGTTTTTCCATAGCAGCTACCTCAGTTTCCATTCCTGCAAACAGTGTTCAAGGGATCCGGTTTCCATAAATCCTCACCAACACTCTTGTACTTTCTGGTTTTGGGAGGTGGCTGTCTTACAAACATGAGGTGATATTTTGTTGTGATTTGCATTTTCCCAATGATTAGTGATATTGAGCAGCTTTTCATATGCCTGTTGGTCATTTGTACATCTTCTTTGGAGAAATGTCTGTGAAAGTCTTTTGCCCACTTTTAAGTTAGTTTATTTGAGTCTTTCTGCTGTTGAGTTGTAGAGGTTCCTTATATACTTTAGCTATTAACTTCCTATCAGATTTATGGTTTATAAATGTTTCCTTGCAGCCTATAAGCTGCCTTTCCATTGTCTTGATCATTTCTTTGGCTGTGCACACTATTTCAAAATTTAATTTAGTCTTGCTTGCCTATTTTTGCATGTTGTTTCTTCTCTTTTGGTGTCATTTCGAGAAACCAGTGCAAAAATCAACCTGTTTTCTTCAAGGAGTTATAATTTCAGGTCTTACCTTTATGTCTTTAATCCAATTTGAGTTTATTTCTGTGTGAGATGTAAAGGTGGGGTCCAAAGTAGATCTGATGCATGTGGATATCTAGTTTTCCCAACACCATTTGTTGAAGAGACTATTTTTCCCTGTCCTGCACCCTGTTAAAAATCTGTGGACCATTTTAGCATGGATTAATTGCTGTGCTCTGCATTCTGCTTCCCTGCCTCGTATGTCTGTCTTTGTACCGGAAGTACACTATTTTGATAAATGTAGCTTTCTAATCAAGAACTATGAGGCCTCAGCCTTGTTTCCCCTTCCTCAAGATTAATTTGGTTATTTATGGTCTTTTGCAGCTCCATATAAATTGTAGAATTCTTTTTCTTACTTCTGTAAACATATCACTAGGGTTCTGACAGAGACTGCATTGAATCTGTAGATCACTTCGGGTAGAATGAAAATTTTTGCACTATTAATTCTCCCAATCCATGAACATAGAAGGTCTTTCCATGTATTTATTCATTCTTTAATTTCATTTCACAATGTTTTGTAATTTTCAGTGGATATATCTTTTGACTACCTAGGTTCATTCTCAAGTGTTATTTTTCTTGATGGTATTATAAATGAAGCTTAGTTCTTAATTTCTTTTTCAGATTGTATGTGGTAGGCTTACAGAAACAACTGATTTTTGTATATTGACTTTATTTCAGGCAATCCGAACAGATTATTGTTTTGTTGCTATAGAATCTTGAAGTATTTCATCATATGAGGTGATCTGTGAACATGATATCGACTTCTTTCTCTTCCATTTGGTTGCCTTTGTTTCTTGTTTATTACTCTGAGTAACATATCAAGTAGTAGAAATAATGAAAGTAGATACCTTGGCCCTGTGCTTAATCTTAAGATGAAGACCTTCCAATTATTCATCATCTCCATGTATTATTTATGACACTTTCACATACAGTCTTTATTATTTTAAGATAATTTTCTTTTAGTTCTAACCGGTTGAATGTTTTTGTCACAGTAAGGCATTACATTTCATTAAATGCTTTTTCTGCATCTACTAAAATGATCGTGTTATTTTCTCTTTGTTCCTCTGATTCACTTTGTCACATTGACTTGTTTCCTTGTGTTCCACCCGCCGTCCTTGCCTCTCAGGAACAGTTTCTGCCTGGTGATGGTGTGTGAACCCGTGCATATGCTGCTGGATTCATTCACCTCGTATTTTATTGAGGCTTTGCGTGGCTGCATTTATCAGAGACTCTAACCTGCAATTTTCTTCTTGTGCTATCTTTGTCTGGATAATTCTGGCCTCATAAAATGAATCTGGGAAGTTTTCCTTCCTGTTTAATTCTTTGCAAGAGTTTGAGAAAGATTCGCATTAATTCCTTAAACCGCTGGTGGAATTCAGCAGTGATGCCATCCAGTCTTGAGCTCTTCTGTGGTGGGAGGTTTTTATTACTGCCCAGCCTCCTGATTAGCTGCTAAGGTTTGGATCTTAAGTGTCCCCTGGAAGGTCATGTGCTGAATTCTTGGGGGATGGGAACATTGAGGAAGTGGACCAAAGAGGAGGTGGGGAGGTCTTCAGAGGTGACTTCCTCCTCTCTTTGTTTCTCAGCTACCACAGAGCAAACTGGCCTCCCCTGCCAATACATGCCACTATGATGAATAAACCTTTCTACCTTTTAAGTTCACCAGTTCAGGCATTTTGTCATAATGATAGAAATGTGACTAGTACACTGGTTATATATGCTTGGATTTTCCATTTCTCCATGCCTTAATCTTTAGGGCTTACATGTTTCTAGAAATTTAGCTATTTCTTTTTACATGAATTATTGGCAAGTGATAGTTCATAGTAGTCTCTTAGAATCTTTGTTTTTATGCCATCATTTATAATGTGTACAATCTTTCAATTCTGATTTATTTGAGTCATTTTATTTAGTTTAGCTCAATATTTGTCAATTTTGTTGTTTGTTTTCAAGATCCAGTTTTTAGTTTGGCTATTTTTTCTACTGTTTATTTATTTTATGTATTGTTGAAGTATACTGTAGTTTTATTATTTCCTTCCTTATGCTTATTTGAGGCTTGATTTATTTTACTTTTTTCGAATTACTTGTGGTGTAAATCTAAGGTTTTTGTTTCATTTTACTTTGGGATCTTTCTTCTTTTTCAAGGTAGATATTTATGCCTATAAACTTTCCTCTTAGTACTATTTTTACTACATTACGTAAGTTTTGGTGTGTTGGGTTTTAATTTTCATTAGTATCAATAGTTCCTAATTTTTCTTTTTCTTTTTTCTTTGACCCAGTGGGCATCCATGAATGGATGGGCATAAAGAATGTTTCATTTCTTTATTTTTGTGAATTTTTCAGTTTTTTCTCCTGCTATAGGTTTCTGGTTATTCCATTGTGATTGAAAAGATACTTGGTTTAATTTCAATATTCTTGACTCTTTTCTCCTTGTCTCATGACCTAACATGTGATCTGCCTTGGAGAATATTCTACTGGTGCTGGAGAAAAATGTACACTCCCCCGCTGCTGAGGGGAATGTTCTCTACCTGCTCCTTAGGTTCACTCAGTGCTGCCCAGGTCCTCTGTTTATCTGTCTTCAGTCTAGACACCTTTATTCATCATTGAAAGCAGTGTATTGAAATATCTTAGCCTACTTAGAGAATCTGGGGGCCTCCCAAATATTTCTTGTGGATATCCCCACAAGAAAGATTTGAGAAAGGTGTGTGTGTGTGTACACAGGTATGTGCATGCATGTGTCTAAATTGCTGGTTTCTGTCTTCATGAGCCCATGGTCTCTTACTGGCTCTGGAATCTGCTATACCCAGGTCCTCTGGGTATGCTGCCCAGCTCTTTCTTGTTGTCAGCAGTTCTCCAGCATCGAAAATACGCCGGGCACCATCTGCACTCTGAGCTGGGTGACACAGAAAACAGTTCCTCAGGAAGGCCCCGCCCCCAAAGTTAGAACATTAAATTCACGGCGCAACTCCTTGCCTCCCCTGAGAGAAGCTAGGAATTCGAGTTTGGCCCACTTGTTCTGTGCTGTGCTAGGGGATGGGATTGCATAGCAAGGATGACCCCTAATTTTCCTATTGACTTCACACAACTGGTTTCACTCTCACCAGGGCACAGGAGCTCCCTAAACTGACTCAGATGTCCTCAAATAGGAAACTGGTCCATATGTTGCTAAACTAATGTGTGCGTGAGGGTAAAGAAGATCTGGAGCCCTGTATCCTACCATCGGGTGACATCACTCACGGTCACATCCTGGGACTTCATGGGTAGAAAGGGAACTCTGGGAGGTTTTGTATTTTCTAACAAATACTGTGGCCTTCAGATCACTGGCCAGATCTATTCACATGACCTCAACTAAGTTCCAAGGAGCAGGAAAGCAACTCCCCCCTGAAAAGTGGGGAACCAAGCATGTGTTCTGGGAGACAACCACGAAAGGAAACGTGGTGTCACAGTAAACAAAATTTATGTAGTCGCAATCACATATGAAAAATAACAATGCAAACACTGAAGAAGAACATAACCTATGGTTGACTCCTGGAGAATGAAAATTAAGGGAAGCTGAATTTCACAGAGATGGGGGAAGGTCACAGTATAGAAGAGCTGAGTCTACACCCTCCGAGGTAGGAAGGCACAAGAATCAGCCAGTCAACAAATTGCAGGATGAGCCTATTATTTAAAATATGGAAGAAAAAAAAAAAAAGAACAAGTAGAACATATTTTTCCCCAAAAGACCTTTAAGTGGTTAGAGTTAGGGCCAAGAGTGCCGTGCCACTTTTTCCTGTAAGCCTTTTGGTGCTTTTTTACTTTCTGAAATGTGTCAAACATTATTTTGAAAAAGAAGGAAAACATCAGGTTTAACTTTTCAACCCTAGGAGAAAAATGCTTCCAGTATCTAATGGAGACTATGACTTTCTCTCTTAAATACACCATGATGCCACATGTCCTCCTGTGAAGGGGACAGAAGAACACAGAGAGAGGCCTTACTGACTTACCACTCAACTCCAGATGCTCAAACCTGGAGCCAATTCGGTGTCTGGTTCCATTTTCACCACCAACAAATGAGCACCAGGGAAGAGCAAAGAAAATGAAAAGAACTGAGTAACTTTCACTTGGAGGATGATTTGTAGACTTTCGTGCATTTCCAGTGACCAGGTCTAATCCTGTGTTAGCCCCTGGGATGCACAAGAGGGTAATTATGTAACTAAAAATCCGGGTCATTTTAATACAGACCCTTTTGTTCTAAAATTGAAGTCAGTGGACAGGTTTGTGGGCTTAACCACTGAACACACTCCTAGGACTCCTTGAAAAGGTTTTATGGTGCCTCTAAATTCTTGGGATTCCATTGTAGCTCTCAGAAATGAATAAGAAACATTTGTTTTTTAACCTGGTAAGACACAGATATTTTCAGATCAGTCATCTTTCAAACCTGTGCTTGTTTGAAAAGATATAGTAAGAAAGAACCGTTTTGGTTCCAAGAAAGGTCTGTTTTTCTGTAGGCATCTGGCCAGGGCAGCACATATAGTAACAAGGCTATTTGGCTTTCTTGATTGTACTCACACAGGTATAAACCATGACCTTTCTCTCTCTCTCTCTCTCTCTCTCTCTCTCTCTCTCTCTCTCTCTCCACCAGAATGCCTGAATTACCCCTGTCTTCTTTCCAAAGATTATGATGAAGGTGTTTGCAGGGAAAGAGGTGCTATGGTTTAGGTTAGTAAACCCCCCCCCAAGCCTCATGCATCCAATGGCAGGGGCTTTTGGGAGGCAATTGGATTACAAGGATGCTATAGCTAGCTTGCTGTTAAGGAGTTGTTCACTGGGGGATCATGACCTGGGTGGGTGCATCTGCCTCGCAGCTCCTTCCCCCTCTTTCTGCTTCCTGGCCACCATGATGTGAGCAGCTCTCCTCCGCCAGACCCTTCCACCACGATGCTTTGCATTCGAGCCAGTTGACCATGGACTAAAAATGTGAGCCAACATAACCCTCTCCCCCTTTCAGTTACGTGTATTCACCAAGTATTTTGTCTCGGGGAAGAGGAAAGTGACAGAGACGAGACTCAAGGTAGGGGAATTAAGAGCTTGCAATGACGCTCCACAGCAGCACCCTGCATTTCCAAGCTCACCTCTTGTGTGCTTCCCACACTGTCCTCCTCATGTGTTCTGAGACGTTTCTCATCTCCACTCCCTCCTCCCACCTCCAGGCAGATGGAAGACCGGGACCAACCAAAGGCGAGGGTACGTTCTCAGTGAGGCAAAGGCAAATCCCATGAATAAATCCCCAAGTGTCCCCTTCACTTTGATGCAGCCACTTAACTGGCTTCCGTGTGCCCGGGATTGTGCCAAACACCCACAGCCTCATGAGTGCCCTGTGGAGAAACGCTCCTGTGATCCCCTTTTGGGAAACAGAGAGACCGTGCCCTGCTGGCAGGGCTCAAGGTGCAGCTGGGTGCCCACACACCTCACTGCCTTCAGCTGGGTGCTTGCTATGGTCTTGGGGTGCTGAAGAGTCTCCCCACAGGACAATCCCGGGGAACTTGAGGACAGAGGGAGATCTAGGTTATTAGGGAAATGTGGGACAAAGCTCAAGAGATGCTGTAAGGGACTTTCCCTTTCCTCTGAACGCACTTCCTCACTTCCTCCATCTTCATGCTGAGTCACTCTGCCCAGCCTGACTCAGCACAGGCTCTCAAGGGTTCTCAGAAGCTCACTCTGACTCCATCCCCCTCCTCTGTCCCCTCGTGGGCCCTGCTGTGGCTCTCAGGACATCCTCTACTACCAGGCTTTCTCCCTGAGCCAGGGAACTTGCACTGATCTCCCTCCCCTGACTGTGTGACCATTGGAAGGTGCTAGAATGTCATTCATTGTCAAAGTTCATTGAACAAGTTCAGACCATCAGCGGAACCTGTCCAGTGTCACAAAATTAGTTACATGTGAACATCTGCAAAAGATCTGTTCTACAACTTTGGGTGCAAAGCTTTTCCTACTATACTTTTCTAAACCTTGAACATATTTCCTTCTGCTAAAAAAATCCCCCCTAAAATTCAGCTACCACTAGGGGGGAAGCTAGTATAACCATTTTAAGGAGAATAGAGCACAACAGATAAGATGTAGGATGGAAACATGAAATTGGGAGGAAAAAAGAGGACACAATGAAAAAAGTCTCGCTACCTCCAAATTATAGCAGAGGCGACCCCGGGCCTGCAGTTTGCATATGTGTAAAGAAAAACAGGGACTTGGACTCGACATTCAGGTTTCATTTCTGTGCATCTTGATGCTGAAACCTACAGATTCTGCAGAATGAACAACATATAATTATTCTAATTAATATCAAGAACAGTGCGAGGCTTGGGATTTTCCCCAAATGCAGCTGGGGCAAGGCCCTCGACTCTCAGGTCAGAGACGAAGCAGAGTCTTCACGCCCCGGAAGCCAGGTCTTCACATGGGTTTCCTGGGCCACGGCCACACGGAGCTACATGGGAAGAATCGTGAATTGTGTTACGGCAGAGGGACGCTGATCTGAGGAACCCCGCCCATTTACTAAGTACGCTTCCGCTCTCTCCCAGGAAGGTGGTGTCTTCATATGGGAAAGCCAGTAGGTTCGCCCCTTGTTCTGCAGAGAAACACTGTCTCTATCATCCAAGGTTCTTCATGGTTCAAAATTCCTGGATTACACAGATACAACCATGTCTCTGCTCAGAAAATGTGCAAAAGCATAGTAAACCGATGGACAATCATTGCCCTTGGTTGTCCCTTTGACTGATTTATTAAACTTCTTAGCCATTATCTGTCTGACAGATAAGCTGCAGCCTGGAAATGCAGTAGTGAGCCAGCCCTGACGTGGTTCCTGGCTTCAGGCAGTTTACGCTTTACTGGGGAAGGGAGATATTAACCAAGGCAGCTCGTAAATATGTGCAAAAAACAACAGCATTGGAGAACTTCAAGAGAAAAGTCCGTAGCACTGTGGAAGGGTCATGGGAGGTGCTAGGAAGGCGTGTCATGGGCAAGTTTGAGTTCCGAGAGAGGCTTTCCTGGAAAATCAAGTCTTGAGACAAGAGCTGAAGGGTGAATCAGAATGAAGGACGCAAAGAGGAGAGGGGAGAAATCCTGGGGAGATGGAATGGGACAAGCAGCCATCCTAGAGCAGGGAAGCATGTCAGCCCGCAGTGGGGGAACCGCAATTGGGCCGAAGTTCTAGTGGCATCTCCTTTCCCTCTCAGTAGTGGCCCGTGGGGAACCGAGAGTCAGAATTCAGAGGTGTGGGTCCTGTGAGGCTAGGAGGCAGGTGGGACCAGCGCCATGTAACCTGGGTCATTAACCCAAGAGCAACAGGGCAGTATTAAAGGCTTTTAAATATGGTCAGGTTTTTATTTCAGACATGTCACTTTGGACCTAGGTGTGAAGAAGAGGTAAGGGTGGGGGATTAACAGGGAAGCATCTTCTGTTACCATAGCTCAGACCAGAGTCCAGGGGGGACAGCAGGAGAGAAAAAGGGGTGGGAGAGGTATTTGGAGGATGCAGCCAATAGAGAAGTGAGAGGTCCGGGTGGACCAAAGGTAACGTCAAGGTGTCCAGCTGGTGCAGTCGGTAGAGACATTAAAGCACAAATAGGGATTCAGGGGAGCAGCTGAATAAGCAGACACAGAACTCAGATGAAAATCTGGGCCGGAGCTTTAAATCAGGAAACTCACAGGCTCTAGATGATAAGGGAAGGGGTGGGTGTAAGAGAGACGCCCCAGGGATGGGACAAGAGACTGCATGGGACAGGAACCCAAAGACAGCCAGCATTCAGCGGAGAGAGTGGAGGTGGCATGCACAGGTAGGAAGGACATCTCTAGACAGCGGGTTCCTGAAGGTGAGGAGGAGAGACAGACCCGGGGAGTAGTGGGTCCTAACTTCGAAGCTGCCGGGCAGTGAGCTGGGGGAAACCAGAGAACGTCACCAGACAGACGCTGACGGCGAGCTTTGTGGGGACTGAAGGCCGACACAGATCAGACGCGGCCAACCGAGGAACGGGAGGAAAGTCAGGGAGACCAGGGATCTAGGGTCGGTACTGTGAGCACCAGATTGGCTGCGAGGAGATGGGAAGGGCGGCGGGAAGCTGGGGACACAAGCGTCCTGTTCTGGAGGCACAAGGGGCTCAGGGGCACGGCTGCTGCTGGTGGGCACACTCAGATGAGGTGAAGGGAAGAGACCGAAGGAAGCGCGAGGAGGGGTGTCAGGCCTTCGGGTCCTGGAAAAAGAGGGGACGGACGCCCGAGCACAGGAGGACGGCGCTGACGTTGGCGGAGACAGGACAGCGTCTCGAGTGCAAGAACGGGCAGCTGAGCTGGTCACCAGGAGGAAGAGGCGGTGGGCGGCGGCGCTGGAATGCACAGCAGAAGGGAGACCGGACCAGGAGGGAAACCGGGGTTCTGGGGGTGGCGGAGGTCTGCAGTGGCTGTGATGAGGGAGGAGGCCAGGAGCAGGGAAGGTACCACGGGGTACACACACATACCGGAACACACACACACAGACTCATACCCACACACTCCTACACGCAGGCGTGCGCACACTCAAGTACACTCATACACTCTCACTCACACACACACATGCAGCTCACACACGCATACACACGCGGGGCAGGGCCCGAAGTCGCTCTCCCGCTCTCCTCCTCCGCTCGGCTCCGTGCTTCCCCTCTCAGATCCAGCACCCCCCAGCACCCCTTCATTTTCCTGCCACCAGGTCGCACCCCCACGGGAGCACGGACACCTGCTCACCGCGAGCTGGGGCGGGGGGCAGAGGAGAGCAGCTTCCAGCACGCGTCGCCTCGTGTCTGCCCGTCCTCCCCGCCCCAAGGAACAAACTCAAAGGCACCCAAGGCTGTTCTCTGCCTCTACTCAGAAGTGACAAGATGCCAGTGTTCCAAAGGGGGGCAGCCCGAACAGTTACTGAATTCAGTCTGGTTTTTCTAACAAGGAAAGCAAAGCCCGGGGACTTTCCGTGGTCTGTGTCACCGGTGGGGACTTTGAGTTCTCGGAGGCCGTGCAGTGCCACAGGGTTCATCCGGCCTCCTGCGACAGAGGCCAGGGCGGTGCCAGCGACCGGGCTCATCCTTCTGAGCGCACTGCGCCGCTGTTCAGGTCAAACGCATTTCGGGTCTGAGAAAAAAGCCTCCCGTGTCTTAATGGGATGAGAAACTGTGGCACCGAATTACGGAAGGAGCAGAAGAGAAAGAGAACTCATTTAAGAAAGGGCCGAGAGCCAGGCTTCTGGAGCCGGGGGAAAGAGCTCTGAGGGGTGGCAGGAAAATTGTTTTCTGACCTGGAAATGGCCCTCACTTAGAATGCGTTTTACAGCTCCCGAGGCTCCAAGGACACGCGGGGTCGAGCCCGCCGCTGCTGGGCTTTGAGGGGAGGGGCAGGCAGGGAGCTGCCGGGTGGGGACCCCACAGCGGGCGCTGGGGCGCAGGCTCCACCGACCCGAGCCCTGTCAGGTGCGGTTCCTGGGGGCGCACGGCTGGGACAAAGCGTCCCCCAGGGCCCGGTGCCTCTGACAGAAGGTGACAGCCAGGCCGCGCACTGCAGGAGCCGAAGCCGCGGGCACCGCAGCGCAGCGCGCAGGCTTCGGCCGCTGTGGGAGAGTCATCCAGAGGACGCGACAGGTGAAACGGAAGGCAAATGCGCTCGGCACCTGCCCAGGGCAGCTTCTGTTTCTGTTTTTAGTCTGCCCTCATCACAGAAAAAAGAAGAGGAAAAAGCAAAAACCCACAAAAAAACCCAATGAGCGTAGCAGGCATTTGGCACTGCAGAATGAAGCAGGGAGCAATCAGGACGGAGGAGAATGGTGCAGAAAGCCTGGGCAGGGAAAGCTGTGTTACTAAGGACAGAAGCCCCCGGCTATTTCAGACAAGAGATTGGGGTTCCCGTGGACAGTGGGGACAGGGCACTCGGAAACCCTGGTTTGGTCTTTTGCACTTAATCAAAGGCAGTAAAGCCGAAAGAGCGCGTGGAATATCAATTTGCTTCCCACGAGATTACGGCAGACACAGCTCCCCCATCGCATAATTTAAGAAAGAAGAAGTGAGACTGAACTCTTGATTTGGAACCATGAAGCTGGGCTGCTTATTTTTTAAATGAAATTGAGGCACCTACTGTGTGAAGGCTGCATCTGGGGGACAGGCAGGAAGACGGCGTCAGCACGTGCAATACCCCGTCTCTGGTAGGCACCCCCAGACGCTGGCTGCCCACTGATGTGGGGTCAGCGCCCGAAGGCTGGTGACCTGCTTGCATTTTCCCCGGAAAACCATCCCTGATGCCTTCAGATGAACGTCAGGAGACAAGCACGCAGTGAGCCATTTTGCCCAGGACCAAGAATGGGAAAGAAGAGGCCCATAGCTGGACAGTGGGCAGCTGTGAGCAGGAACTTGGGCCAGGTGCTCACCCTAGAGTCAGGACTGAGCCCAGGGCAACAGGGCTGAACTGGGCTCTTAACCACTAGCCCACGTGTGTCCCCTGCTGCCTCCTCTCTTCTCCTGATAAGCCCCGCCTTTCGCTTAGCTGAGTCCTGGGCATCCCCAGCCTTCTCCCGGAGCCAGCCTGGAACCCCCACCCCTGCCTCCTGCAGCCAGGGCACCTGATGTCGCCACCTGAGACGTGCCTTTCTCTGAGGATGGTTACAGCCACCCCGACAGTGCAGGTCACACAGGACGGCACACAAGCTAAGTGTCTACATGGCTGAGCCCACGAACAGACACAAAAGTCTAGGTCTTTGTCCCCAAAGAGCACCCGATCCAGGGAGGGCACAGATCTGTGATGGTTCATCGACCCTTTGTGGTCATTTTGACTTTGAGCTGGAGCCAGAAGTCACCGGTGACAGATCCAGTGGCCTGCCTTTCCTTCAACCATGGTGCAGCAGCAGCATTCACCACGTTTGATCACGACTCATAAACACACTCACAGAAGAGGACTTCGCGGACCGCTTCAGCAAGTGGCATGAAGGTGGAAGATGTGTGAAGCGAGCGGAGGACTTGGAGGGGGATTTGTGGCCACGCATCTCTGTCATATTTTTAATGGACGTGTTCCCCGTATGTTTCAATCGCCCCTTGTCGCCCTTCTGTTTTCTGTTTCTCCGAGACCGCTGTCCCAAAGCCCTGGACCGTGACACTGTTCCCTTCCAGATGGTCCAGGACTGTTGTCAAATTCATAAATCAAGGCCCATCCTCACCTGGGGAAGGACTGGTGGCCTCTGCCTTGGAGTGCAAGGTCGGGACGGGCAGTGATTCCCAAGGGGGAGGAATATTCCAGCCAGGCAAGAAGGGAGAAGGGCCATGAACATGACTGTCACGGGGCCACGGAAGGAGGGGGCAGAGCAGTGCCACTCGATATCACACCACCCCCCAAGCCCCTGTGGCAGTCCAGGCACAGACAAAAACCCCAGGAAGATGGCGCCTCTTTCTCTGGGGCCTCTGAATCCAGCATGGTGGGAGAGGCCTAAGGGGTCCATGGTGGCGATGGCTGACCACAGCTTTCTGACCAGCATGACCATTATGCTCCCCTTATACAGAGCAGGTAAGTGGTGCCCCACCAAGGCTGCGGCCAGGAGAAGTCCCCGTCTACCCCCAGGTGACCGACACGTGCCCTTAGAGGGAGCTCTCATCCGACAGAGACACAAAATGCCGGGGCTTCATGTCACCCTCTCAGCCCTCTGAGGACGTGGACTCATTTTACAGATGAGCAAATCAAGGCACACTGAGTGTGTGCAGCCTTGTCTTCTGGAAGTCACAGCGTCGGCACATAAGGAAGCAAAGTGTCCCCTTGTTCTAGGCACCAGCACGGTCCTGCCTGCTATCAGACCCTCAGCAGTGGCAGGAAATGTGGGAGGAGGACCCCAGGGAGGGCACGCACCCACATTCCGCATGACGCGAGGCCAGGGAAGAGTCCGTGTGACCTGCTGATGTGACATCGTATCTCCTTACTTTTGTTTATTTGGTTTTTTGTCGTTGTTGTTTTATTGTTGTTTTTTCAGGGCTAAGCACGGAACCCAGGGCCTCACTCATGCAAGGCAAGCACTCTACCGTTGTGCTACACCCTCAGCTTAGGTTTGCAGATTTGCTTTCTGGAGATTTGTGCCCTTATGGCCCCTCACCTGCACCTCACTTTGCTGCCCACCCTTCTCACTGAATCCCACTGGACTCCAGATGCCCTGCCCTCCCCTGGCTCCCACAGTGACCGTCTTTAGCGGCTTCTATCTTGCTCTCTGACTTCAGTTGTTTCTTGGGGGCAGATAAATACCAGGTGATCTCCTGGAGAGGATGTGGGGGAGCCAACTTCCTCCCCTTGCTGCACAAGCTGGGGTGAGCACCCCAAGGGCTCCTCCAGCCCCATAACAGTATCTCCTGCTCATTCCCTCTGTGTTCCCATTGGCCTCGGCCTTGGGGTGTCAGTCCTGTTTCTTCAGCTCCCCAGAAAGACTGTAAAATGGTGAAGACAGAGTATGCAGATTCCTTTCATGTATGAGCTCACAGGAACCGTTTAATG
This sequence comes from Dolichotis patagonum, assembly GCA_004027295.1. Classification (NCBI taxonomy): domain Eukaryota; kingdom Metazoa; phylum Chordata; class Mammalia; order Rodentia; family Caviidae; genus Dolichotis; species Dolichotis patagonum. Next base: position 17,400 of record PVJX010015974.1, on the reverse strand, counting down.
ACATGTCACACAGATGGGGACATATGGGGAATTTCAGGTCGAATAAGACTTTTATAGGGGAAACACTGATTTTTAAGACAACCGATTCATGTCGATAGGCATGCACAGCTCCCAGGCCCCGACTGGACCCCATATCAGGCATGGTTCTGAGGTGTCTGCCCAGGCCAGAAAGGAATGGGCAGGCCACCAATGATTGACTTTCCCAGAGTTCCATCCTCAGGACGAGAGGCTCCTGTGCTTGTCCCTGGGCGGGTATCACAGAGAGCCCCAGGAAGTTTGTCCCTGGGGTCCAGCCCCAGCTGTCCTCCAGGGCCTGACTCCTGAGCCTTTTGCTTTGCAGACAGAGGCTGTGGTAGCTGGTGGCTGTTTCCATGACAACCACCCCAGCAGTCTCCTTGTGGACCAAGCCGCAGCAGGCAGGGAAGATTATGCTTTGTCCCGATTCCTCCTGGAATCCATAAGGTCTGCAGGAAAGGGACCAGGGCACATTAGCAGGGCTGGTGCCTACAGCAAAGAGGTCACAGCCCACAGTGGGCATCCAGGCTGGCCCAGGACACGGCCTGTGCACCTGTCTGTGAGCCAGGTGACATCCCAGTAAGCTCAGATATAGCTGATGACACCCTGGGGTGGCACTGGGAGGCTGGAGACCCCTGGGTACCACATAGTTGCTAAACTAAAATGGGCCACTGGTTGACACTGGTCTCTACTGATGAGAGCCAGAATAGAGGGACCTTCTTCTATTTGCATCCGGTTAGAAGGTCCCAGTTATAACTTTGGGGACAGACTTTCTTTAGAAATCACTCTGACTTGGCGAAAGCATTTTTCTCTTCACTCTCCATTAAATGACAAAAACAACACACGACAGTTCCTCTATTATTTAATTCACTAACTCGCATGTTTAAACCAAGCCTCCTGACACTCAGTGGTGGTACACAGGTACACGGGCCACGCCGGATACACCCCAACAGATGTAGCACCTTTGAGGAGGGGAACAAGTCAGTGCACGCGCTGTATCCTTGAGCCATGCTGGCACGCACGGCTTAACAGAAGTCCTAGGAGTAACCATGCAGAAACAGAAACGCCCGGCAGAGGTGAAGAAGCACAAACTCTTACAAGTTCCCTGCCTAATACGAGTGAATTCTGAGGAAGCGTCCAAGACTCTTGGATCCATGGAAGAATCTCTTGTGCTGCTGATCCCAGGGTACCTGTAGGCTTACTAAGCTAACAGAGATCCCATTAGTGGAAACAGGAATACACAAATTCACAAAAGGGAGATCAGGAAACAGACGATGTGATTATTGTCTTCTAGGGACAGTTTTAAATATAAGTGATTGATTTCACTCATATTCCCCACTGGAATCAAGGGTGACAGGCTGAGATTGTTTCTCTCTCTGTACAGTTTTATGGACCAGTATATATATGTATTTTTTTCCCACCATATATTGTTTTTCCAATCAATGTGGAGCAGACATGACCTTCTTGGTGGCTTCAGTTTTGAAACCGCAGGTATTTTAGGTGCCGTGGTGAAGCAGAAGTGAGCATTTCTCCCACAAATGGAAAATCTTGAGCTGTCCATTCATGGACCATCTGTCATGTACATTCCGTCCCATCAGTCAGCATCTGAAACCAGGAACTGACGTCCCTATTGAGGAAGCGTCCCTTTTAAGCCATTATCGGAGTTAAGTAAAAAGGAATCTTTTATTTGTGTTCACTCCCTGCAAATGTCATGAGGGATCTGACTGGGCCTTTTAACAACTGCCCAGAAAAAAATGAAAACGGAATTCTGGGAGAGTGTTGTTGTAGTTTTTCTGATTAGACGTTCATTGAATAGCTTCCTTCCAAGGTCCCTTTCTTTGTCTACTGGGCTTCCAGTCTTCTCAAAGCTGGAAAACTAGTTTAAATTGCCGAGGCACACCACCGAGCTCAGATAACACCACCCGCAGAGGCTGGGATGGAATGCTCAGTAAGATATCGCTCCAATTCTACATCGACACGATATTGAAATAAGTATACTGGCTTCTTCCTAAACTAAAGATTAGAGGCAATATTTTATTCTAATAGTTGTAGCTTAGTGTATCTTATATTTTATACTCAATGTGACAATTCCTATTTGCTATACATTTATGAAAAAGCCCTGTAAGTAGTTCAATAATCAATAGATAGTCCTTAGAATCCAGCCTTGGGAAGTTTACCCAAATGCCACAAAAAGGTCTTTTACAAAGATGTTCGCCTCAAGGGCCAACTGGAATCAGCCTTCCAGTGACCAACATTACAGAAATTATGAGAGGCTAAACATTGTGAAATTGTTAGTATAATGTTTCAGAACACCGTGTATAAAAACAAATCATCTTTGATAAAATAGTAAGTGAAAAAGCTTACCAAAAAATTGTGTGTGCAGGACTACAACACTATTTAAAAAATTTCAAGGGAAATAAAACCAGACAATCTAGAGTTGCAAAATACCCAGAGATGTGTGGGGTGACCACGTTAGGAAGGGAGGGCGACTTCTGTTCTTTCTACGTCTCTGGGATGTCTAGTTGTCTGTAATAGCTATGCATTCTTTTTAATAGGAAAAATAATAATAAGAGAAAGAAAGGCACCCGAACCATCAGTGGTGCCTCTCGGGGTTCTGTCTTGGGTGACTTTCACCTTGGTGGAGGGGAGTGATCTCTCCCACAGCCCTCCTGGGGGCTCACAGGGGAAGTCGCTGCCCCTCCCTCTATAGGTAAGAAGCAAGAGGAGAAAGGAGACGGTTTCTCCAAAAGCGCAGGTTCCCCATGCCCTGGCATGTTTTAGATCAGTGTATTACAGTCACATCATGCAAAAGGAAAAAAAGATAGAGAATCAACCGAGAATGAGAAAACAATGTAAGAGTAAAAGCAAGACTGGGCCTTTTTTTGAAAAAAAAAAAAAAAAGATGTTCTTCTCTTTGATGCATGTGTCAAAGTAAGAAATTAAGGGAGAAGGAGGATGAGAGAAAGACTTCAACTCAAGCACCAGGACAGGGCGCCGGACACAGGTGGTCACAAGGGTCCCCGCGGAAGCACGCGGCAGGACTGCTCTTCATTTCCAATCCTTGCAAGCATGAAATCAGTCACACACTTCGTTCTCAGAGGTGGGCACACTCGGGGGAACTAAAAACCATCCCCAGTGCACCCGGGGACCTGAAAAATTCCCCTTCAGTAGTCAACAGAAAAATTGTTCTTCAGCGTTGCTTAGATTTTTGACTCATATGGCTGACATCACCTGTAGAAGAAAGGACAGGTCACCATCAGGGAGAGATTTCACGCTTAGGCAGGGCATCCTCTGTTTCAGAATACACTGAATGCATACCAGGAACATTCATTTGGGGGAGAACACGTATACCCCCCCAAATCAACAGATTTTCTTTTGGGGTGGAAGTGGCTCTGAGAACGCTTTTCTTGGAAAGATCCATGTTCTGCTCAGTCTGCCAGTGCGAACCGTGGGAGAGAGGTTGCATGACCAAGGCTGAGCTCATTCAGCTGGGGAGAAGACCCAGAGAGACTCAGCACTTCATCTGCTCTGCAGTTTCTGCATAAATAAAAGTGGGTGGGTAATAAACAGCTGGAATAATCTATCAAAACACAGTCGCATGATGACACCCAGGGGAGGGATTCAGATTCTTTCCCTTTCAGAATCTAAATGCGGCAAACTCAAGACCTGGGGGATTATTGTGTAGGCCGGAAAATCTACCAGGACATCACTGTCCCCCGCACACAAGTAACTATGCTCACCTCAGATTCTCACCTCTTTTCACATTCTGTGTGGGACAGAGAAAGAAGTAACAGTGGTCTGTTTGTCCCATCCCAAGCAACTGGGTCAAAGGAAGACCCAGGGATGGAGATGGGAGGATTGGACAAGACCTGTCCCCAGGTCAGCTCCCTGCCGCCTTCCGTATGCACCAGGTCACCCTCCCCGAGGCTGACAGTCTCTTCCCTGGACCTGACTGTAAGGGAAGGGGCTTGCCCTCACTCCTCCAGAGACAGGAGCATCAGGAGTCCCTGGGAGAATGTTCTGGCTGCACGCAGCCAGCTGCTCAGAAAGTTGAGTGCTCGGTGAACTTCTTAAAGACAGGAGCAACAGAAAACACACAAAAAAGATCTATCTGGAAGTGAAACATACAAAAAGTGGACTTGCCAAATTCTTCTCTTCTAAAGGTGTCACTGATCAAGGAGGCATGGGACATGCAATTTCTTAGGTGACCCTTTTGTTACTGTCTTCTTGCATGGAGGCGCACACACACACACACACACCACACACGCCCAGAGGGGAGGAAAGGGCCTTCTCCCCAGGCACTTTAGTTCGCCAATTTATTAACTCTCCATGTATCAATGAAGGTCAAAGATCACACAAAAGGAGGTGGGTAGGAAGGGAGTCAGCCCATTTGCCCATTCGACTCAAGTCAACATATTTGAGAAAGAACAAGAGATGAGACGATCAGAGGGTTCCAAGGATTCAGGTCCATGTCTGAATTTAATCTTTTCTGTTATTACAACTCTTTCATCACCATTAGATTTTTTTTTATTATTTTTAATTATTTTATCTATTCCTGGGTTTTTTTTCTCTCTTGCAGCACATAAGCTAAGCAAAATGATGAGTATTTCAAAATCTAAATTATAACTTGTCATAAAGTTTGCTGTTGTCTTCAATAGGCACAAACCCTGTGTCACCGCTGAAGTGCTTCCTGCCTGAATTCGCCGGGCTTCTGTGCATGGGTGTCAGGAAGCTCTGCTTGGCCTTCAGACTGCATCAGACGTGCATCAGTCTTGCTCTGACAAAGCCCTCCATAGCAGAGGACTTTTAGATATGATCTGTGGCTGTCACCCCACCGGGAAGGGAGCTGAGGACCGCAGAGTGAAAGGCACCGATGCAGTGATTTCCCCTGCAGCGCAACCCCTCCACGAGGGAAGAGTCTGACATTCAAGCTTAATGCTCAGCCCAGGGCCAGCAAGCTCTGGGTTCTCAACCGCACTCAGTAAATATTAATGGAAAGAGGGGAGGAGGGAAGGAGGAAGAGAGGGTGGGAGAAAGAATTTCTCATTGTGTCTCTTTGCAATTTACTTTCCCAGAAGCTTCTAGTCGAGCACAATGTTCATTGCTGGTTTTTTTCCCCCGAACTCCTCACATCCCTAACAGCATCTTTGACATTTGGTTTCAAGCTTCAGACAGGTAAAGGAAAAACGTAATTAAAGCAAATGGTCAGATCCTGCAGCTAAGCCTTGAGCTCAGCTTTGCCAGTTAACTGAATTACTTTTTCACCGTGCAAGTGAGCTATTGCTAAGACCCTCGAATTTCTCACTGAAGCAGTTTTTTGATTAATAAGTGGTCACTATCATACATGTGCTCATCTCGTAGCAATAAACATAATAAATTATGAGACTAAGCGTGTTTTTTAGGTACTGATCAGTCCAGAATCCCATGATGTAATGTTAAGAATGAAAAAAAAAAAATACTGGGTCCTAGAACAGCACGACCTACGTGGCACAATGGTTATGGGGGCTGAAAGTGCTGTTATCAGGCCCTGAAGGCTCCTCCCACCCTCTGGCAGGCAGTGAGGAGGGAAGTGGACAGCAGAATTTCCACAGCATCACCTCTATGCCCCTGAATTACTTGAATTTTTTGGCACAATGCACTATTTTCAAACCTGGAAATAAAATGAGTAAGAAAAATGGTCATAATTTCAAAACAGTCTTGAAGCTGGAGTATCTTAAATTGAAGTCCAACCTGGGGAACTTAATGCCTTAGAGACCACTTTTTGTATTCAGACAACAAATAAAAAGGGTTGAAGACATAGCTCAGGATGAAGCCTATATGTTCAGAAAGCAAAAAAAGACATTAGAACCACTTACCTTGCTATAATTAGATTTTCTTTTCATGACAGCTCATGTCATCTTATTTGATTTTAGTAGCAATCTCCTTCAGGAGACACTTGAGATCATTAAGCTTGGAAAGAAATAAGAACAGAACTGGTCTTAAGATCACAATGTTCAAATTTTAAAAGCTTGCTCTATGGCTTCTCCATGAAACAGATATATGTATTAAATAACAAGCATGGTGCATCTAGGTTAGGACAGAATAACAGTGGCATATGACATTTCAAGCTCTGATTATTGCTTAATTTCTCAAATCATATCACTAGAAATTAGTAAGTCAATTAGTAAACCAATTAACTTAACTTAGCTATGAATCACTAGTGGTTCCCTTGTTGAAATGCCAGCTTGCAATGGCACATCAGTAATACATGAAAATAATGTTATGTGTAAAGGCATAATAACAAAGCTAGGAAACATTAATAAAGCTTTGTCTTGTAAAAGTATAATACTGGTAAAACAATACATAAAATATCAGAAAATCAACTTTTTTGTAAATGAACAATCTTGCTGCACAAATACATACATACACAAATAGTATAAACCCTAAAGCATAACTTAAACAAAAGGTATGATGAAATTATCCTTAATGGAGTCATGTTTCACAGATTTATTACACAAGATGAGTAAACTCATCTTAAAGTACACACCATATTGGTATACTTACTTGATAAAAGTCCATAGGTATAATGCAATTTCTGTGAGATTGGTTTCCAACTTGCTGTACCACTCACCCAAGGCAAAAATCTGTGTTTAAGTTGGTCTCATTTCCAGTAATGAGCTCTTCCTTTAACTTAAAACAAAAGGTGGGCTAATGACCTAATGACTGCCAAAATAAATAAGGCCCAAGACCCCTACTGACAGACTTAAGGTCAGTTATGAACAACTTTGTTTTCTGGTGTAATGAGATGGAGGCATTCTTATCCCATATGGGGGATTTTATTAATAGTAAAATGGCTTTAATAAGCAGTCTAAAGTAGAACATAAAACTCTAAGAGTAAAATAAATGAAATAAAGAACAGAAAAACAATAGAAAATTCAGCAAAGCTAAGAGTTGGCTTTGCCAAATGATAAAACTGACAAGCTCTTAGCAAAGCTAACTACTATGGCTGTGTATTAGAGTTTCACCTTGGATTTGAGGAGCCAGGGATTAGCCCAGGGTGAACACTTCCTGCAAGCCCTGAGGAACGCAAGTCAGCACCAGAGCTGTGGCTAAACAAGACCCACGAGGTCACCTTCCAGGATAAACAAGTTTCCCACTTGGGGGACTCCATGGGCACAGGTCAGCCATGCACAAGGCCATCCACCAGGTGCAATATGTACCCCCCGACAGGTGCAGCGTCAACACCAACTTCACTGGAACCCCAACATGTCTCAGAATAACCCAGCTTACCAAGACTGAACCAAGAAGGAATACGAAGCCTGAACAAACCCATAGCAAACACAGAGAAAGAATCTGCATTTTAAAACCTTCTAGGAACAGCTAGCCTAGGAATGGGTGACTTCATGAGTGAGTTCTACCAAACCGTCAAAGATGAACAGATCCAGCCCTAAAGATGTAATGGGAATGCAATTCAGTACAGCAGTGACAGAAAACAAGATGTTGGTTCCTCAAAGCCTGAAAAGAGAATACTAGCTACTCCAGCTACCAGCACAGCTGGGTACAGACCCAAAGAGTTGTGATCAGAATCAGGAAGATTCTGAGCACATGTGTGCGGTCAACGTGGCTTTATTCACACGAACAGCCAAAATATAGAAACACCCTAACATACACATGGGGGAAACTATCCAGCCTTTTAAGGAAAAGGGGTCAGAGGATGGTGAACAGGACGATGTCGGCCACTGGGCTCAGAGAGTCTCAGTTATGGGAGACGAATAATCTCTGAGAGCTACTGTGCAAGCTGGGGCTGCCATGAGCAATGCTGCACTGCACGGCTAAATTTTGTGGAAGGATAGATCTGCTTTCCTTTTTGCGTTGCTGAGGATTGAACCCAGGGCCTCCCACATATTAGGCAATGACTACCATTGAGCTATCTCCCCAGCCGTAGTAAAGGTCTTAAATTGGGTCTCTACACACACACAGACACACACACACACACACCACAAATAGCAATTATGTAGAGGTGACACATATGTTAATTAGCGAGGCTGGAGTGTGATAACCATTTTGCAATTTATAAGTGAATCCAACATCAAATTATACACCTTAAGTAATACACAAGTACACTGTCTATGTCAATAAGAGCTCAATGAAACATTTTTTTTAAATGCTGTTAATTTAAAAGGGAAAAATAAAAAGAGATTCTCTAAGCTTGCTCAAGAAACCAAAGGTCCAAAGATGATTGCTGAAATTCTGTGAATGTATAGGAAAGGATTTTTTTTATTGCTCAGAGGTGCAGCAAGAGGACACAGGAGAGAATGCAAAAGGGTGAGAGTCAGGGGAACACGCAGGAGGGAACAGAGGCAGGGGACACTTGGGTGACACAAAGGGCTCTGTGCCGTGTAGCTGATGTTCCCCTGCCGTCTGCCCCAATTCCACCCAAACCCACATAGAGCGTGGTGCAGGTAGCGCCTGGGGGACCCTAGACAAGGAGCCTGCCCGGGCAAACAGCCAGCCCCTGAGCACTGCTCCAGCCTTCTGGACGTCACTGGCCTGCACAGCATGAGAACAAACTATGATTTCAGTTCCCCCGAGGCCACCTTCGCCACCCCAGTGCCCAGGTCTGCCATCCCTACCGACAGTGCTGGCGCCCCAGACCCTAGTACTTAAAGATCTAGGTCCACAAACCACTTAGCCCCTGGGAATCTGGTTAGCGCGTCAGGGGTCTCCACTTCCCCCATTTTCCTGGCCTCAGGCCCAGTGAATTTCTCAGAAGGCTCTGGTCTCTGCCGTGTCTCTTTCTCCCTCATCCACTCTGGCACACTCCTCTGTCATTCTCTGTCTGTCCTCGAGTAGGGACAGGACCGAAGTGTGGCCCTAAACTGGCTTTCCATCCGCCCCCTCCAAATAAGCCAGCAGTGAAGACAAAACAACAAAACACACCGAAGAAGACCATCTTCCTTACTAGCACGACACCTGGCCACCTCCCTGGGCTTTCTCTGTCCCCTTGAACCGGATTGCTTCAGCCCCTCCAATACTGCCACTCTGACCACTCAGGGGGCTCCCCTCACAGAGAACCCCAGATGTGCCTCTCTGGGGTTCTAAATCTCTCCAGAGCCTCCCTTTGCATGGACATAAAATCTAACTCTATACAGAGACCCTTGCGTTCCTACAGGGACAGTCCCCCTCTCTCCGTGTCTTACAATACACATCCTGTCTAGGTGTCACACAGCACAAAACACAGTATGTGACCGTCTCCAGGCAGGATGCCACTCTCCAAATATAGTGACAAAACAGCAAATACCACCTGCTCTTCGGAGCCTGGAGGCATCTGGTACTTACGAATCAATCGTAATTTCTGCTAAACCCAATCATCATTTCTGGTTATATGTGCCCAGCACCCATGAGTGTCTTTGCGCATGTGAAAGAACCTCAAAATTATTATTATTATCATTATTATTATTATTATTATTGTTATTTTACTGGGGATCAAACTCAGGACCTTACACTTGCCAGGCAGGCGCTGTGCTGCTGAGCTATATCCCCAGCAGACTCTCAAACTTAAGTAGGTACAAATCACACTGGCATCAAAGGTTCACCTAGCGGTTCACAAGCTCACACACAGGTCTTCCGAGCTCTCTGTGATTGCCTGTGATCGCAAACATCTCCACCTGCCTCCACGCAGAGAGAAGAAGGAGGGAGCCCTGGTTTCACAGCAGCAGAGACGATTTAAACATAATGGGCATGGCACTTCCAAGCATGGGACGCCATCAGGTTCCAGTCCCCAACTCATAGCTGGCAAAAGCAGAAAACTGGAAGAGAGTCCCTTCTACTTTTTTTAAATAATTAACTTCTTTTGCTTTCTGACTATCACTATTGACCGCTAACTGAAAGTTCAAAGATATTGGAGATATTTTTAAAGTTCCCAAACTATAAATAGAGCCATACCTTTGTATCCAGTTGTCTAAACCGATGCCTCATTCTGCAAAGAGGGAGAGAGACAGAGAGGCTGAGAGAGGCCTTATTTCAGTCTTCTAAGGGGTCATTTTCATTTTCAGCTCCATCAAGGGCCAGCTACATTCACCTTCTGGATTTTTGGGTAATAAACAAGGCAGAATGCCCTTCTTGCCACAGTGAGGAGGACAGCTAATAAATGCTGCCCTTGATGGGCGGGGAAAGACCACTGTAAGGTCCGCCCTCTCCCTCCCCGAAGCCTCTGAGTCCAGGAACACAGGACACCCACGTTCCAAGCATCCGGCAGCGCTTTCGGCAGTGTGTGGAACCTAACACAGGGCTTCCTTGTGCTTATACGTGGATGAGCTGTTACCGACTTTATAACCCATTACCTGTGGACCACCGGGAGACTTAGCTAAAACTTGGCCATTTCTAGAAGACACTCAATGGCTACATTCATGAATTACATGAGCATTTACTGTAACAGCTCCGTGCAATTCGAAAAGGACGTTCAAGCCTGCAGGGAGAGCTTATGACAGACCAGTCAATGTGTTTCCATCTCTGTACTTTGACCTCAAAGAGATAAACGGATGGTGGTCCTTGAAGGATAAAGCCACCTGCCCGTGACCTGTGGAGTTTCCTGGAAACCAGCTCGACAGCGGTGGCTCTTGTGACCTGATTCTGTGGCCTTCCATGGCAGGCTCTAACTACGTCTTTCCCCCAGGACCCTGTGCTTTGGAAGGCTGGCAGACTCTACGTGTGTGTTGTCCGCAATCGCCTGGCCGATGTCTACCGGCCCCATGGCTGCCTCCTGCAAGCGCTCTTTATGAAACATGGATAAATAAGCCATCTACACCCTGCCGGCCTCTGATCCAAAAGGGCTTTGCCAAGCAGGAAGGAGCACCTGACGTACTCTTCTGAGTGGTCGCTGGCCTTCGTGTTGATCTTGACGAGGTAGTTTTCCTTCATGACGCCTTCCCACGCCAAGGTCTCGTTGTCCTCGTTTCTGAAACCTTGAATAACAAGAAAAGAAAGATACTCGAGTTGTTTCATTGGCCGCTTGCTTTGCCAGTCAACACCTGCTGGGCATTTTGTGAGACCCTGGAATTAGAAGGGCTGGATTCGGTACTGGCTGCTCTGACTACTGTTACCTATCAGTGACACGCGGGGTGATGGGACAGGAATGACTCTCCAGGTAGCAATGGAGACTCAGAGCTCCTCGTACAGAATAAGCACACAATCTTTATTCCAAACAGACATCAACTCGAATATAGTCTGTGTGCTCCGTGACTTAGAAACACCATCCCACTAATGAGTTTGCTTCTCACATTTGACGCGCACATGTTCCTTCCCTGCTCTGATGGCATAAAAATGCTGAACCATTCAGCTGGGTAAATGCCAGTGGGTTCCCAACAGGCAGCCTAAAAATGCGGCAAGCGTCTGAAGAGAGGAAAAGCAGCACGCGGTTCCTGCCCTTGTCAAATACATATCTGGGTGTGGGTCTGAAAGAAAACTGTCACCTCGAGCCTTTCTCTTTCCTCTCAGCTGGCCGGCGACACACAGTCCTTGTTCGGTTTCTTACAATGCCAACGGCAGGTGAGCAAAAGACCTGATCGTCACTGTACCCACACCTGGCATGAGGGTGGCACACAGCAAACCCCCTCAGGAATCTGTGAGTACAAGAAAGTACCCGTGAGGTACGTTTGTGCAGGGGGCTCTCTTGGAACTAGGTAGCTTTTACTTGTAACTTACCGTTTAAATTTACTCAATCTCATGTTAGACTTTAGGGATTATTCTATCTTCTAATTTAAAAAGAGTTAATGGAGGGTCAAAGAATCAATATAGAAGTGCTTGGACTTACACAAACCCCGTCCAAGCAAGTTTATTTCAGGGAGGGGTACTGGAGACGGAAGCCAGGGGCACTGTATGACTGAGTTACATCCCCACCCCCACCCACACTTTTTTGGAGACAAGGTCTTACTAAATTGCCCAGGCCAGATTCAAACTTGCCATCTTCCTGCCTTAGCCTCCCAAGTAGCTGGGAATCTAGGCACGTGCTGCCACACCCAACTATATGTATTTATCTCTAAATGGTGATAATTCAGTTTACAAAATAGTCCTTAACCACATTTTTAAAAAAGCATATTGGTCCTAGCAATGTCTTTTCATCCAACTAAAGTATACGGAGAGGCCCAAGAGGAGTATTCAAAAATCAACGCAGAAAAGACTGCAGCTCCCAAGCACAGATGGTGAGAGAACAAGGATGACAAATGACCAGGAGAAACTGGCCAAGCTCTGTCACAGTCAGAGGGATGTGGGCTGAAATGATGACAGGGCATTTTCACGTCTCCTCCTGGCACGTTAGAAGGCTCTCAGTTTCCTAATTACTTAACGCCTGCGCTCTGTGTCGGGAAGGATGCAGAGAAACAGGCGGCCCATGGGACAGGGACAGTCTGCCAAGTGTTCCAGCTTCAGGGAGGAGGGGGGGACAAGGGGACAGGAAAGACACAGACTGCGCAGGCCCTCCATCTAGAAATCTCTCCTCTAGAACTCACTCCAAGAACAATCATGGAGAGGCTCAAAAGGGACACATAACATTCTGTATCACGTCACATGATAATAAGAATCAAAATAACCTACGTGTTTAACAACAAAGGATTTGTTAATTATGGTACAGCCACGGGCTAGACAATTTCACAGTTAATAATTAGACTAGGGATAGCTCGGACAGTGAGAATGCAGATGTATCTATTATAACATGATAGATACATTCGTGGTATTGAAAATGTTTATCATATACTATTAGTTAAAAGAACAAACTAAGTTTGAGTATGCATTCATAGAGCAATCCACGTTTTACGCGTCCACACAGGAGTAATAGGAAAGCAATGACAATGCTGCCAGTATTCATCTATTCTTTGTTGGCTGCACGTGCCTGTGATCTTTCATCGTATGCTTCTGTATTTTTCAAATGTCTTATAAAGAATATAGATTGCTCTCTGAATCACACAAAAATATATGTTTTTTTAAAAATGCCATTATTGGGTAGCATACTTTTTATAACTTGAAGATGTCCCCAAACAAGTACCAAGCATCTGGATTCTGTTCTTCTAGAAGTTATCTGAACAAGCTTGCATTGCCCTCCAAAGACAGGTAATTTCAAAGTAAACGGAACTCTCGGCCTCCCAACGGCATGGAGGCAAATGCCAAGCGCATTTAGGAAATGAAGCGCCAGATTGAGGCCGTGGCCGTGGGACAGGCAGGGATTTCTGGAGACTCTTGGAGAAGCAGTGGATGGGCAGGGAGTGACCCAGCACGCAGGGCCCAGTACGCCTGATTAGTGAGACCAAGCGTCAGCAAGCCGGGCCCTGACTCTCCGGTCATCACTGACCGGAGAGGGTCCCTGACCTTCTGGGGACGCCCCTCCCCTTTCCTTGTTCCTGCCGGAGAAGAAGCGCTGCTCAGAGAGGAAGACCAACAGTTCACACGTGTCTGCGTCTCCCCCAGGGGCTCAGCGGGCAGGCAGGTCCAGGTCACACGGGTTCTCCCTGACCCACCCTCCTGCTTCCTTGAGCTAGGGCACCTTCCCGTTTGCTGGACACACTGTGGGGATTTGTGTCCATTTTATGTCCACCTCATGCTTGATCATCCAGCAGGCTTGGGGAGCATGGTGTGTGTTTCACCAGCTGACCCTCATCCCAAATTTGGGATTTGGGCAATTTGTCTGCCTTACACACTGACTTTCCTGATTCCACCGATCCCAGGCTGAGAGAAGGAGAATCCCACACTGCCCCTCCGTCACCAGTGCCCAGCTAGACCCCCGCACCAATGGGCAGCTCACCACCTTCGAGGTAACTTCATTTCACCTCCAGACGGCACTAATTTTTAGACATTCTTTTTTCTATATATGGAGTCAAAAGTCTTCCTCACTGAAACTTTTATCCGTTGTTTCTTTCCCCCGTCTGGGCCCATTTATAACAAATTTGTGAGCCTTCCCTAACCAGGTACTGGTCCCTCCGGTCCCCTCTCAGGTCCTACAGATACTCATCCCTAACATGACTTCAAGACAGATCCTGGACATAGCTTCAAATGCCTCAGATATATAGAAATGGCCTCTGACACTGAAATTCCGATCTTCATCCCTGATACAGACTTTTAAAAATTCCTTTAGTTAGAAAGGGCGTGTTTTGTCTTCCAAGGCACAAGGATAGAGAGCAAAAGCAACCTGTCGAATCATCAAAACACTTTCTTCAAGAGAGGCGATTACATAGGCATGAGAGTTACTGACACCCCCAAAGTGACATGTAATATCTTGAAATAATGCTGTCAAGAGAGCTGACGATGGTGACTGCTTAAACTGTGATGGGGGCTGGGAGTCATTGGCACAGCTACGCTGTGAAAGCCAGTTGGTGGAGGTTAGAGTCCTGGGGAGACCACAGAAGTAGGTTGGGACCAATATTTAAGGTCTGACTCATGGGCATCTCTCCTCCATTTATATATAAAGAACGTCACACACACACACAAGAAAGTGATTTTTGGTAAGCTGATCTTTTTCTCATTGGCACCAGTTACCATTTCCAAGTTAGTAAGAGTTGCATTTTCACTTGCTCAACCAGCAAAATACTTGGGGTACTACGAATGGGGTAGGAATGATCAGTCCAACACAGGAGATGAGCAGAGCAGTCAGCCTCTGAGATACAGTGAGGAAAAGGACCAGGAAACACCACCATGTCCGGCAGCCACTGTAAAACACCCCAAGAATAGCCAGAAAAGGCAAGGACTAAGAAGCGAGCCCAGCTTTCCCTGGCAAACTGAGTGTGGAAAACAGAAGATTCTCCATGTCCCCGGTTGCCCGCCTCCCCCATTTGCTGTCCATTTAACAAGGACCTTTCGTAGGACTAGTGCTCCGGGGGAGGAGATGTCCCAAAACCCTCCTCTCCCCCAGCACCGGACAATGATGGCTCTCCCTCAAGTCACAAGAGAGCATCAGGATTTGAGGGGCACAGTGTTCCCAGGCAATCTAAGGCTCCTTCCAAACAGGGAGCTTCTTGCCCTATTGATTTCAAGAGAGTGAGTCCAGTCATCTAACAGGCCCCGGGAGGCAGGCCTGATTCATGACTCCCGTCACCGTTAATTCCCCTGCTGTGTCTCTCATCTGCATTTTCTCTTTCCTCAGGGATTCAAGATGACACAGTGGGGCATGTGGGCTGGGCAGGGACTGGGGACCTGTGTGACTCTGCCTGTGGGACACACACAGGTCCTCTAGGAGTCTCCCTGGGCCCCGAGCCTGGGGACTCCGCTCTCCTCTCGTTTACCTCTCTCCACTCCCTCATCCCTCTAACCGCTCTCACACCCTGACCCCCCTCCTCGCCCCAACCTTGATCTGGGTGATGCCAATTCATCCTCTGGGCCCCTCCTTCTAGGAAGCCTCTGCTGACCCACGCTCGTCCAGAGTTTGTGCTTCCCTGCACTTTCACCGGCACCTTGGATCCCCTCTAAAGCTAGTGACTCCGCACTTCTCAGTGAGGCTTTTAAGTTTTCACCCCTCCTCGCTCAGTGTCTGGGCCTTGGCCGAGGGCACAGGTGGCTTCTGTCCCATTTAGCACCACAACCACAATGCCCAGCTGCCAGGCTGGGGACACGTGACAGGTAGGTGCTAACTCAGCCCGCCCTCCCCAGGTCCCTCTCTCCCCTGCATCACAGGCTCCCGAGGGCGCCCTCTGCTCCATCTCAGTCTGGCTCCCACCTGCAGACCACAGCGCAGGAGCCCAGGCTGCGTATCTGCCCTCGGCTGCCTACCAGACCTGAAGCCTTTGTGAGGGAGGGGACGCCTCCCACAGCTCACTGCTTCCTCAATATTCACTCTGCTGACGGAGGGTGTGGTTTCCTTCTCACGCTTTGCTTCGTTTCCCTATGCACAATTTCTACCCATTATTGCACCAACGCTGTCTTTAAATTCCACTCTACAGTAAATGTGTGGGTGGAGGGGGGAGAGGGGATCATTAAAAACCACTTCCCAGCGAGGACCATGGGAAATGACGTTGGTAGGTTCTTGCTTTCGGAATTTCTAAGACTCGGTAATTTTTCTTTCTAACTTTCTAAGTCTCCTACTTAGACATTTAATGAGAACCTTTCCACTGGTTTTTGGTGGCCGCCTAGGTTAGAAGGGATGATATGGTTTAGGACATGAGACTCCAAAATACGACATTGCACTGCCACCTTGAATATTTGGAATCATGACTTGATATTAGCCCACGAATTCTGCTAGTTCACCAGACCGCTTAGGTTATGTGTGTGCAAGTTATCCTCCCAAAAGAAGCCCACCCAGTAGATCTTTATCTTCCCTTACTTTCTTTGTCTATTCTTTCTGGCCTGATGTCTGATCTTCAGAGATGTGCAGATGCCTGCAGGAAACAGGCCTTTAATAACTCCTTCCTGTTACAGTAAGGACCTCACGCCCTGCCCGGAAATCACCTGCTACTCTGAGCCCAGTGTCCCCGGGAGGCCACTCACAGCAGGCGGAGGATTCTGTGTTCTTCTCCTTGTAGCAACATTTGAAGAACTTCTTCACCACCATGTAGAAGTAGGCAAAGACCACGAAGGGGAACGGAATGTTGAGGCGGCTGCAGTACTCGTGTACCAGGAAGTACCTCTGGAACTTCCAGACCTGGTCATTGTTCTCCTGGACAGTGCCCACCGTGTAGCTGGCAGGAGACACAGAAGTCACGTCTTAGAGACCTGCATTTAACTCGGTCATTGCCAAATAAGTCACGCTGACGCCAAGCTGTCCCATGGCCACTGCCCCAAGCTGTCCCATGTCCCATGTCCCAGTATGACGGGGCCCCAGGCTGTCCGCCAGTCATGCCGGCCCCAAAGTGCCAGGCTCTTGTTCGGTTTTGTCGTGTTTCTAATCATACACAAAAAAGATCGGTGAACTCTGAAGTTACCTTTATTTTGAAATATTTCAAGGATTCTCCTTTTTCGTTTGTTATTGTGTGAGTTCTCTTGGGAATAATTTGCTCCCTCCTATGTGTTTAATTGTGAAGAGTTAGGAAAAATGGTTTGTTATTGTTTATCCATAGCCTTAAAAACATTCACCCTTTGGACCCAGTGACTTCATTTTTGAGAATTAGCCTAAGAACAGGGAGAGATTGAGAACAATCATAAGTGGATAGTACACATGGCCATAGCTCTGAGGCGGGGTCGGGGCGGGGACACCTTTCATCCCAGCTACATCTCTCTTGGGTACTTTTCTGAGACAACTGAACACATGATAACATAGTGATACACGCCTACCCACGTTAACCACAGCATGATTCACAATAGTTGTGCTCTGGGAATAGCTTCAGAGCCCATTAGCAATTGAATGCAGAAAGAAAATGTGATATAGGTGCACAACAGAATACTACTCAGTCATAAAAGATGAAATTATGCCATGTGCAAAACAATGGCTAG
>PVJX010015973.1:0-41400 GCA_004027295.1 Dolichotis patagonum | reverse complement strand
CATGAGCAGGTCTGCCTGTGTGTGGCGGGGGTGTAGTGTGAGTGTGCGTGTTTGCATCATGTGGTGTGTGTGTGTGTGTGTGTGTGTATTACCTGCAAGGCCTGCTCCTGAAGGCTGGGGTACAGGCAGACCTCTCTGTGGGGTGTGAGCATAAGTGAAACACAGGCTGTGCGTGCGAGGGAGTGAGCAGTGTGGGGAGGGTGACGGGCAGCGGGCGCTTCCTCCTCTCCCTGTGCACAGTGGCTGAGCTGACAGCCAGGCGGAGAGGAAAAGTAGACGTCAGGAGATCAGTCAGAGACAAATCGATTCCCTTTAGAGGTGAGAAAAAGCAGATGCTGCGGCTGCTGGTGGCCTGTTAGGCTCCCAGCCACATCCCTCTCATCCTCCCCCTCCTCTGGCTGCCAGCGCCCCGCCTTTGTTAGGGGCCCTGCTGTGGCCTGCTGCCTCCTGGCCTCCCTGCAGCAGAGCCCGCCTACAGGAGCACCGTGCTGGGTGTGTGGGCATGTGTACGTGTGCACACGTCTGTGTGTGGCTGGGAAGGCACAGACCTTGTCCTGGACCTCAGGACATGCCAGGACCCCCTCAGCCACTTCAGAAGCAGCTGCTCACCGATTTGTTTGGGGACGTTGAGGAAGCTGGACCGAGGGTGCATGTGAGAGCTGCTGTCCTGGGACAATGATGGCCCTGGAGTCTGGGGAAGCCTGGGGAAAGCAGTGTCCCCAAGTCCAGCTCTACCAATTGAGGCCAGAGAAGCCAGGATGCAGCTTGTAGCCTTACCCTGGTTGGGGTCAGGGGCCTTCTGGCCTCAGCTGCCCACAGAGGTACGACTGTATGTGTGGGGAGGGTGAGACTTGAGCTATCAGACTGCCCCCACTCCAGGCCCTCCCCTTGGCACCTCTTTTTCCACTGGGGAAGCAGGAACCAGGGCTCAGTGTACGGTGCACAGGGATGGCGGGTGTCCTGCTGGTGAAGGAGGGTCTACTCTGTGCATTCGGAGGCTCTTGATGGAATCAGCATGTCACCTGCTCAGCAGTCACCGAGGTCTAGTTTGGAGCCCTGGATTGGGCAGAGAGCCTCACACCTAGCTAGAGAGACAGGTGGGATTGGAAGATGCAGGTGGGAAGAAAGTGTATGAGGCACCTCAAATCAAACCCGGCCTCCTCGGATTCCTCACTATCTAGCAGCCCCCCTTTCTTTCTCCCTGCCCCTCCAGCTGCTCCCAGGAGCTGTCCCTGAGCACTGGGACTGCTACCACCTCTTCTCCACCACCCCGCCCTGTCTAGGTCTGTGGCTCTACAAGGCCAGGGGCTTCATCTTTCTTCCTCTTCATCAGTCTAGGGTTTTGCCTGGCATGGATGCCTGTGTTAGTCGCTTTTCTCTCGTTGCTGAGACAAAATACCCAATGCCCCAAAAATGAAGGGAGGAAAGGTTTATTTAGCTCACTGTGTGTGGAGGTTTCAGTCCATAATCAGTTGGCTCCAAGGCAGAATGATGTGGCACAGGGGCAACTCTTCAAGGCCACAGAAGACAGAAAAGGCAAAAAAGAGTGTAAGTGGGGAAACAAGTTTCTTTTCCTCCCTTATACTGTGTATAGTCTGCCCACCTCCTGGTGGGTGTGGCACTCATACCATCTTGGTGCCCTCCTCTTGCACAGGCTCAGGATGTTGACAAAGTGAAGACCCTGGGCCCCTCCTGCATCACTTAAACCTCTACACTTCTCAAGTTGACACAATGAACAACATCCTAGAGGGAGGTGGGCGTGTCCTTTATACTGCGCTGCAGAGCTGCAGAGTTACTTAGTTAAGATTTTAGACTTCTCAAGTTGATACAATGAATCAAGCATAACAACGGCCCCCCTCTCCGCAAGTGTGAAGGGTCAGAGGCTGGAGCTGCTCGGTGGGAATGGCCCTTCCAGGACTGGGTTTCCGAGACACCCACAGCACCAGGGACTTCCCCCCTCCCCCCTCCCTCTGGAGACCCTGTTCTCCACTCTCAGTCTCAGGCACTTTCTGATGCGTCTCCTCTTGCCTGAGCTGCCCACACTGTGAGTCTAGACCTTGCGCTGAGAGACCTGTGTGTGCCAGCCCTGGCTGCGGGTCCTGAGGCAGGCACTGAAGCTCTCCGGGCCTTGTTTGCTCTCCTGCCCAAGGGCTTAGGATCAGGCCTTGCTCAATCTAGAGGAGCTCAGAGCAGACGGTGGGCACGGGAGCTGAGGGCACAGCAGCTGTATTGGGTAGTAGGGACTGGCTCACAAAACCCTTTCCAACCCCCCACCCCTAGCCTGATTTCCCAGGGTCCGGCCAGATGGAAGAGGCCAAGAATCAATCTATAAACATCGATTGAACCACTTTTGAGCCAAGCCCTGTTGTGGGCAGACAGCACTTGGCCTCGCGCCTGGCCTGCGGGATTTGTTCACAGCGATGACTGCTGGGAGAAGGAAGGGATGGCTTCGAGTGTGGGTGTGGACATTGCTACACACACACACACACACACACACACACACCAGGGGCTGCCAGTCTCACCAGGACCCTGCTGGGTGGGACAGAAGAGCAGGCTCTGACTCCAGCTCTGCCTCTGACCTGCTCCCAGCCTTCCTGTTTATCCCTCAATAAAATAGAGTGCTGGGGCTCTGTGACCTTGCAGACCATTTCCTGCTGTGATATTAATACCACCACTAAGAATAACGGTAGCAGTCGAGGAGGGCCAAGCATCCTAATATTAGCTGCACCTGTCGAGGGCTGGAACAGGCCAGGCCCTGCCCTGTGTGATGATGTCAGGCCTCTGGGTGCGTCCACGGTCTGAGCTGCATGACTGCGAGGGAACCAGCGCTCACAGCTCCCACAGCCAGCACAGCAGGCAAGGCTGTCGGCTGGGCTCTGAGGGTGGCAAGGAACAAAGGGGGTCAGCTGAACTGAGGGCTGGAGGGCAGAGGAGGCATCCACTGTGGGGCCCTGGGTCAGCCACACCAGTGGGCTGTGGGGAGAGCGGAGTGTGGCCCGGGCATCAGCACGAAGTCCTTGGAGCTGCAGTTCACCATCGAATGGGCCTTGGTCTCCCCTGCCCTGGTTCCATGTCAAGTCTAGCTGTGCTGTCTTCTTATGGTATCTCTGGCTGGACCTCAGCCTCTGCTCCTCATAGATGCTTCTGTCTTGCACACCCCCCCCGGGGGGGGCCATGGTTTCTCTCTGAGTCTCCTTGCAAGGTCAGAGCTGTGCCCTTGGTCCAATCAGCTGCAAAGGGCTGGGCAGGTCTCCCAGTCAGCAGTTCCCAAGTCTGACCTCGGCGTTTCCCTCTTAAAAACCTACTGAGCTATTGAGAGCCCTGTTATTCTAGAGGCTGAAGCAGAAAGTTCCTAAGTTCAAGGCCAGCCAGGGCAACTTCGCAAAACCCTGTTTCAAAAAAATATGTACAGCGATACCTCAGTTGTCAAATGGCTCCAAGCTCAAACTTTCCGTTACTCGAATAGCAAAGTTCAAAAAAACCTGCTCAGGGTTTGTAACTTTGCTGTAGAGTCGAACTGAAAGTCCAACTTGAAAAAAACCTGTACTGCTGAGAGTGAGTCGTGTGTCACAAGCAGACACAAAGAGGTGACATTCGGATAAGTACTGCTTTCACACAGACAACGTACAGCGCTTGTGTCAATGGGTTCTAACAGTCATCATCGTGTTTTTTTTGTATGCTTTATTTGCATAAAATATTATAACCATGGCTCCAAAAAAGTTAGTGATACCAGTGGTAAAGCTAAGAGGAAAACTGTGAGAACCACAACTGAGGTGAGGAAAGAAATCATTGCAAAATTTGTCAAAAGTCCTGGAAAAATGAATTTATAACTGTAATTTTTGGGCCTCAGAACCAATGATTTGGTTTTCCATTGTTTCTTGTGGGGAAAAATATGCTTGGTTCTCAAACTTCTCAGTGTTCAAACATGAATTTGGAACCAATTGAGTTTGACACTGAGGTATCGCTGTATGTAAAAAGATCTGGGGGTGTAGCTCAGTGCTCCCTGGGTTCAATCACCAGTACTGCAAAAACCACAACAACACCCCTGAAAGCAATCACCCCCCCAAAAAAAGCAAAAACAAAAACATGGAGGACCTTAATGAGCTTGGGTTTATGTGGCTACATCTCTCCTTATTTAGATTAGAAATTGAAGTGGAGAAAGTGTACATTTACTATTAATTTAAAGTAGCAAGGGGATCCACCCCATATTAACACAAACAGTGTAGGTGGCATAAAAAGCTTTTCTGAAATGAATGTGCTTAAGCAGGAGGGCAGCTTCAGTTTACGTTTGTGGCGTCCCTGCAGCAAATCAGTTAGGAGGAGACTGCTCAACCCACCTCTTCATTGGCACTGTCTTACATTACCGAGTCACTAGGGTGTGCCCATGTGCGCTTGCTTGAGGAGTGCAAAATAAGTTGGTTTTCTGTAGTGACACTGAGCTGTCCCTGTGTTAGTTAAAATAGTGTCCCTGCAGCTCCTGGATGACAACATCCTGGATAAGTGCACAGAGCTGACCTGTGCCTTCTTGGAGATGTGCTGTGTTGGTGCCTGGGGCTCCTATGAGCATGGGGTGGGGGATGTTGGTGAGTAGACGGTGGGGCTGGGGGCAGAAGAAGCACTACCAGCACCCCGGGGGGCTGCGATCACCTCTGCAGCCTGGCCTGGGATTGCCTCTCTCTGGCCCTGCCTGGACCCCCATCTGGGCAGAGGATGGGGAGGACAGTCTTCTTCATCTGTCCATGTCCTTGCCGGTGTGGTCTTGGAGGGGAAAGGGAGTCCTCAGAAGGAACGATCCCCAATCTGGAAGAGAGCTGGGAGGCTCAGTCTTGCCTAGGGTGGAGGTCTCAGCACAGAGTGTGCGATGGTCTGTGAAACCACTGGCTGCTGAATCCCTGAATCTAGCTCTTCAGCTCATTCTGTGCCTCAGTTTCCTTGACTCTAGGGCACAGATGATGGATCCTGGCTCTTTGGTATGGTTGCGGTAAAGGCAAAGTGAGAAGAGAATGTGGCACCAAGGGTACCGACTACCTTGTTCTACATGAGGGAAAACTGTAGAACGGAGAGGAGAAGGCATGTGTTTAAGGCCACTCAGCGAGTTAGTGCCTCAGCTGAATCCTGAACCAAGGGACCACCATTCCCGGGGCTGACAGTGAGGAAGACCCAATAGATGTCTAGGGAGGTGCCCCCTGTGTGGTGTGTGAGTGCGTGAATGCTCATGCATGCGTACGTGTGCCTGTGTGTGTACACCTGGGAAACCAGGGAACTCTTCTTCCCAGGGTTTCTCCCTGCTGCAAGTCTGCAAGTCTTGAAGTAAGTGAGAACTTGCCCTACTTACTGAGATTCCTGTGCCACCTGAATTCCCACAGGGAGGTGGTATCTCCCCGATCAAATCTCTGTCTACAGTGAAGCCATTGTGGTTTTACAGAGACTTTTATGAGAGCCCAGGCTGCAGATGGACAGAAGATTGTAGAGGTAGCAACAGGGATGATGTCCAGGGCTGGAGGGGCATTTTTCTCCCCCCTCCTGATGACCTCTCCTCGGCCAGGCACCCCCACCTTGGCTGTGGGCTTGTTTGGCAAAGACTCTTGGAAGCCAGCTGTTCTGCTTTCCTCTAAGAATGACTCAGATGTGGCTTGCAGAGTAGCAGCCACAACTGCAGCCGGAAGCTGGTTAGAAATGCAGTCTCTGGGCCACCCTCCACCCAGCCCTGAGTCAAAATCTCTGCAGATGGGACCCAGCAGTCTGTTTCACAAGCCCTCTGCTACTGCTTATGTAAGTGTAAACACCACTGCTTCACACTATTTCCCAGCCAAATTATGGTACTCGGTAGGGCTGGAATTCAAAGGGGTTTGGTGTTTCCTGATGGTGGTTAGGAACCTATTAAATCTTCACCTGTTCACCCATCCGCCCATCCATCTGTTCACCCATCTACTCCACTGCCTGTCTATCCACCTACTCATTCACCCATCCACATGCCCATCCATCCACTCAATCACTTATCCACTCACCTATTCATCTGCATAGCCACTCATCCATCGACATATCCCTCTATCCACCCACCCATCCATCTGTCCATCCATCCATACATCCATCCATCCACCCATTCATCCATCCATCCACCCATCCATCTGTCCATCCACCCATCCATCCACCCATCCATCTATCCATCCATCCATCCATCCATCCATCCATCCATCCATCCATCCAGTTGTACCTTGAAACTGACATGGGAAAGCTTGGCCTCTCTCGCTTGCCATGAGGTGCCACCAGGTGGCCGAGGAGATAACATACCTGCTTGATTGCCAAAGTACCACTGGTTCTTCAGGCCCATCACTTGCGAGAATCTAAGCATGTCACTGTTCACCAGGCCTAAAGAAGCCACCCTAGTTCAGTGTGTCCAAGGGGGCACAAGAGGAAACAGCACACACCTGACATGGGTTGAGTGCCCAGTGTTTACATCCTCCCAACCTCACTTTGCACTGGATATTATTATTCTCATTTTACAGAAGGGAAAATTGAGGCTCAAAGAAACCAAAACTGCAGAGCCTGCAAAGGGCAGAGGCAAGACTTGAAGCAAAGACTTCTCGCAAACCCAGAGGCTGCACATTTGCTTCTGTTCTATGTTGCTTTCTTCTTGGAGGACTGAGAATTGACAGCTAAGATGAAAGGGCAGGCTGATTTTGGAAGGACTTTAGTGACTTGTGCTGCTACAGATGGGCAGGCCGCCTGTGAGGGGGTGATCTTCCTGTCACAGGAGCCATGCAAGCAGAGACTATGGTCTCGTGTGAGTGCAGGCAGCGAGGATTGAGACCGGGTGGCCTTGGAGGGACTCCTGCCCTCAGAGCTGGGCCTGCTCGGGCCTGCTCCTGGATCTGTGCCCCATGGAGGATGGAGGCCCTGCAGACAGCTGCTCGTTATCTGTGGATTCTCTGAGGGGACCCTGCCAGCTCCCAAGCAGGAAATGTGTCCAGAAAGCTGTAATTAGAGCAGGGAGCCACAGGCCTGAGAGATGCTTGCTGTAGCTTCAAGTGCAGACATGCCACATGGTGGAACTTGGAGAGAACCCAGTGAGTCAGGTTCTCAGATCCACCCGTATGTGGCACCCTGCCCCACCCGGAGGAAACTGTGGACCTGCTGGTACTTGGGCTTCACCAGCATTCTCTCCTCGCTTCCCCTCCAGAATGGAGCCCAAGGCTCCCAGGTACTACACGGTCCGCAGAGGCCATCCTGCCAAGCAGAGACAGGACCTGAGGTGGCCTGTGGGAGCCCCTAGTTCCACTTTACATCATCAGGGGAGGATGCCACAGTCAGAAGTGGGCACAGAGCCAGGCGAGCATGCAGCAGAAATCTGGCTGGACTTTGGTGTGATTTTTATTGGCTTTTTCTGAATGTCCCTAGAAGCATGGGTCCCCACTATGCAACCCTGCCAGTGGGCTGGGCGGACCTTGGTCATAAATTCCTTGACACTCTTCCCATGGGGAGATTGGGTCTCAGTCCCCCCCCTTTGGATTGGAGCAGATCTATGACTTCTTCCTCCTTTAGAGTGTTGCAGAAGAGACCTAAAGTCAATAAAGATTTCTGCATCATCTACTGGGACACAGGGTTGTGTGAGCTGGAAAGCCTGTTCTCCTGAGCTCACCAAGCTGGGAGGAAGCCAGCACACAGAGACCATTGCAGCGCCTGTGGTCCACGGTCCCAGTGGTCACCTAGCCTCCTTAGCTGCTCAAGTTTCCCCAGCTGAGGCTCTAGAAGTCACAAAGCACAGCCATGTCGTCCTTGCCATGCTGTCCCCATAAGGACCTGTAAGAGATGGGCACACCATAAAACTGTTTGGTGCTGCCGAATAGGTGATTTATGATACCGTAATGGGTGACCACGACTGGGGTCTAATTGTGAATTGCACAATGTCGCAAGGTCAAAGTACATCAAGGGCAGCTGGAAGGAAACATGGGTGATCACAGGTGTCTCTCAGATCTCATGGGCCCCTCCTCACCATCTTTTTCCCGTCCCTGGGAGCCTGACTGGGCTCTCCCAATGCAAATCATTGCATCAAAGACAGGCAGTGAGATGAATTTTTGATAAACAAATAGCAAGAATGCTTTATGTTTAAAACAGCCAGCCTCATCTGCCTGTGCCTTAAGCGAGGAGGAAAGGATAACTTCCTTAGCATATTATCTACTTCTGCTGGACTGAATCATGTCATTCCCCCAGAACATCACCATGACACTGAGACCAAGAAAAGTGCCTGCTTTACAGCCAAAGACAGTTATGATTTTTGTGAGCACTGGGCTTTATATTTTCATTTATGTCACAGACATTGTATAACTGACCAAGTTTCCCCTGTGCACTTGCCACCAGGAAGCTCAGCTCTAAAAGTTGAGCTCTTTTTTCTTTTGGTGCCGGGGATCGAACTCATGACCTCTCGTTTGCCAAGCAGGCACTTACGTCACTGAGCTAAATCCCCGGCCCAAGTTTAGCTCTTTGAGATCACATTTAAGATTTTATAATCTTGCTGTAGCTTCAACTACAAAAGCTTCATTTTTTAACTCACCAGATTTCTGGTGAGTCCCTTAAATATATCCCTTCCTCTGTTTTACTTCTTATTTTTCTGTCTAATTCTAAGTTGCATTTTATTGTGATACTTTATGTACCCTCATACACCCCTATGGATTCATATATGCTCTAAGCCTGTTCTTTTCTCAGAACAAATGACACAAGTAAGTGCATGCACAAGGTGCTTCCGACAGCACAGTCTTCTTGGGCTGGCTGCAGAGTGTGGGGCTGGGCCTGCCGTGGGTCACAGTGTCCCACTTGGGCTTGGTCTCTGTGCTGTAGGTGGTGGCCTCCAGGCTGGCAATAGCTGCCTCTCCCTGACAAGAGTCTGTTCCTGCCTCATCCTTGGCTGCTGGCTTCACCCTTGCTGGTGGGGTCCCCACAGGCCTGGCCTCCTGACCCCAGCCTCGGTTCCCCCTCTTTGTTGCTCACTGCTGCTCCCAAGACACTTGCTCAGCTGCCTTCTCAGCTGGGACTTGTCCTTGTCCTCCAGGTGCCATCTGATTCTAGTTGCCACAGGCAACCACCCTTGGTCACGCATGCGGGCTGGCTCTCAGGATATTCTCCAGTCAGGCATGGACTGCAGGTGTGCAGGCCCAAGTACTGGCCCTGGGCACTGAGTCAGGAGTGATGCTGGGGGCTGGTTATAGAGAGGGGTGACAGACACAGCCAAGGTGTGGTGATACAGCAGATGCAATGTGCAGCATCATGCTTTGATCTCTGGAGATGAATGCTTACCCCAAGTGGGCAGGCAGTGTGTGCCTCCCTCGCAAATGAAGACACAGAGGTTCAAAGAGCTATGCAAGGCCCAATGTCAAAGTACAAGAGGGCTGTTGCCTTCAGGCTGGTGTTGAGATGCCTCTGCCATACTTCCGTCTGTGCCGCCCATACCTCCAACCATATCATCCAAGAGCATGGCGGGGGGAGAATTTCCAGATACTTCCTGGTCAGGAGGGCCACCTGAGAGCTGCATTCCTCATGGAACTCAATGCCTGGGCAATGTCACCCACTGTGTGTCACCAAGAGGACACATGGGCCGCCAAGCCCCTCCTTTCTTGTGCAAAGCATGGTTTTTGGAGTCCATTCAGTGCACAGGCTCCGATATCAGCCGGCTGCATACGGAAATGGGAAGGGGTGCTGGGGAGGAGGCAGTGAATGCTCTGGAGGCCTCGTTTTGGTCTCTAGAGGGCTTGGTGCTCAGAACTGGTCTCTTTGAGGGGGGTGGTAACAGGGGACTTTCAACAACCTCCAAGTTCATCATGGGCATCAAGACAGCTGATGTCAGTTCCTCCCTCTCTTTAATGACTTTATGCCTGTCCTTGGACTCTGGGAATCTGAATGTTGTCATCTGCTAAATGGGGCCCTAAGTCCTTGGCCCACAATCTCGGAGTTGTTGTGCTGGCCAGGGTGTTTTGGTCCTAGAATGTTCATCCACCCCTCATCTGAGATGCAGTGCAGAAACATTCCCCAGAGAGCTCTACCTTGTCTGCTACATCTCCCCACTGAAAGTACCAGAAGCCGTCCTGAACCAAACGGACCAGCATGTCAGACTTCCCCAAGCAGATGGGGCTATGGGAAGCAGAAATCATGGCATTGGTTTGTTTCCATCCAGTATCAGAGCTTTGTTCATGCCGGGAGAATCCGTGAAGGTTGTATGCAGCTCCTCAAATTTGCAGCGAATGCTGAGCCTCACCCAGCCCTACACTCAGGGATCAAGTAGGAGTTGGAAATGTGAAAAGCTATTAGATGGGAGGTCTCTGACTTCTGACCCACCAGACCTGGCTCTGAGACCCTGCTCTGTTCCTCACCCCCTGGGCGACCTTGGGCGAGTCACCTTCTTCTCTTTGCTTCAGTGATCCTGTGCGTGGTGTGATGAGAAATGCAAAGATTTTGATTAGCAGTGACTGAAATACTAAGTGTGGGTATTGTCTTATTAGGGACAGTGAGAAGACACAGCCATCTCCTGTGACAGTCATGGTTCTGTAAGTGATTAGTTATGATCCTGGGAACTGGGCGGGAGGGAGGATGCAGAAAGAGCTATGGACACGCAGCGGTGGGAAGCTCCTTGAAGCTGCTCATGACCTCCTAGCACAGAACTGCTGAACAAAGGTGCGTGGGATTTGGAGAAGTCTCCTCTGATGGTGGTGATGGGTTAATACTTTGGAGGGCCCATGATAAAGGTGACCCTGAGTATAAGAAGAAACTTCTACAGGACCATGAGAGAGGGCAGTGCCTGGCATGTGTACAGCACAGAGAGGTCAGTCTGTCCAACCACCAGCCCTCACCTCCCCTTCTGGTCCCTGCGCAGGGTCTCCACTGGTCAAGGAGGCTTGTGTCATGCATGGGGAGGCAGTGCGGGCTCAAAGTCAGGGGTGACTAGGAAGGAGGAGTTCTCAGCAGGTGGTTGTCCGCAGCATGGGCCTGGCTGGGGGCAGTGAGGATAGAAGCAGTGGAGAGGCAGAGGGCTACTTAGGCAGCTGGGCAATAGTGCAGGCTGGCCAGATTCCCCTTCTATGTAAGAACAGGTTTTCAGATTTTTCCTGGTTGCCCGGGGCATCCATCAGGTCGCAAATCCTAAAACCGTTGCCCTATATGTTCCCTTTGAGGTAAGTACTGTGGTTAAACTTGGTTGTGTTAACATTAGTGGTTTGGGCAATGTCACCGCCTGGGTTTGGGAGCTACCTAGGGAATGCTGGTCTTCTGAGTGTGTCTGGGTGGGTCTGGGTGTGTCGTGGAGGCGTGGCTTTCCTTTCTGGCACTGTTCTGCTGCTCTGCTTCATGTCTGCCATGAACTAAGCAGCTCTGACCATGGACTGAATCCCCTTAAACCATGAGCCAAACCCTCTCCTTTGAGTGGTGGGTATCAGGTATTGTGTCCAGTGATGGGAAAGTTATTTAAGATTTTCTCCCCTGTCCACTCTTACTTATTCTCTACTCTATGTACCCTGCAGACTGCTTGGGACATGCGGTCCCCATAGACTGAAGTCAACGATTCGTGAATCCACAGGCTTCCAGGCAAATTCAGCCAGTGTAGTATGTTGTGGTTACTGTCTCTGTATCACCCACTGCACTGTCGCCCATAGCAACCACCTAAATGTGGCCTAAAATGGTCACTATTTGACCATGCTATGATGCTACAGTTCATGAATTTGGGAAGGGGCACTGCAGGCAGGGCTTGCCTCTGCTCCACAGATTCCAGGACCACAGGCAGTGGTAAGTCATCTGAAGGTCCTCACTCTCACAGGTGACAGGTGACACTGACTTTGGGCTGGGGCTCAGTCTGGGTAGCATTGAACTCTGAACACTATGTGCAGCCTCTGTACCTGCATGTTTAGGCATGAGAGTTGCCTTCCAAGAATGAACATTCTAGTGCGGCCAGTGGAAACTGTATCACTTCACTGAGAAACCTCTGCAGTCACATATTACGGCTGTGATCACTGTTGTGCCCACATTGAAGGCGTGTTGAAGTCTCCTTGGAAGAAGATGGTATAGACTGGGAGATATTAAGGCAACCACTTAAAATCCGGGCTGTGCCTCAGGATCAATGGATGGGAGAGACTGGGTCTTTGCTGACTCACCCTCTGGCTTAGTCAGCAAACCCATGGTTAGCAATTGTTCCTCCTGGTGGTTGTCATCTCTGTCCTGGCAACTCTGACTCCATAGGGGTTTCAGGAACCATTCTATCCCCTTCTGTGTTTAACCCTCAGGTTAAGTTCCTACTGTTCTAAATCTTGAGGTGCCCCACTAGGTCTTTCTGGTGTCTTTTAGTCCTGTGAACACTGTCAAATCATCCTTTCATTTGATTCTCTTCTTTCACTCTTCTGAGGGACGATTTCCTCCCAGGACTGTCTTGATATACCGTGACACAAAGGAACTAAAGCACTTAAGAGTGCCTAGGTCCCACAGTAAAAGCCCGGTGGATGCAAGATTTGAACCTAGTTCACCTGGCCCTGTGTTCTGTGTCTTTTCCAGGGAACCATCACGACATAGAGTCAGGAGTTAAGTCATCAGGCCTCAGGTTCCCAGCGTTTGAGCAAACTCTCTGCTTGCTGGGCTCAGTTGCTGGCCAGGTATGACCTCGTGTGTGGCATCCTCCATCCTCAAGCCGGGGGCCTCCCTGACTCTACTGACTCTACTGACTCTACTAGCTCCAACCTAACGTCCACTCTGCACATCCATGGATCCCTCAAAGGGACCCATGTAGTCTCTTAGAGATTTCAAATGGCCTTCACTTCTCTCTTGGTGCAGAGTAATAGCACTGATGATGATGGTGTTGATGGTAATAGTTATGGTGGTGATGGTGGTGATGACTATGGTGACGCTTATGTTGATAGTGATGCATGTGTTGATTGTGATGGTCATGACGATGGTGGTGATAGTGATGGCAATGGTGATTATCGTGGTACTGGTGATGATTCTATTGATGGTGATGATAATAATGGTGATGATGGTTATGTGATGGTGGTGGTGATGGCAATATCAGTGATGATTTTGGTGGTGGTAATGATGATCATATGGTGATGATGATGGTGGTGATAATGGTGATAGTTGTGTTGTGGTGTTGGTAGTGATGATGATGATGGTGATGGTGATAATAATGGAAGTAATGACAGCTATGGTGATGGCAATGGTGATGATGGTTAGAGTGGTATTGAGGCTGGTGACAGCAACTGTTTCCTGAGCATTCCTCATATGCCAACCACTTGACACATCCTATCTGTATATTTTATATATTCCTATATTCCTATATATTCCATCCTTTCTTCTGAATAGTGCACAACATTTTATGAGAGCCTCTCTCACAGACATGCATGGGCAGGAGGTCCCAGGACTGACACCTCTTTTATGCATATACCAGGGGCCTCACTTGCTCACTCACTATTATTAACATCCCTATGATGCAGATCACATCCATGATAATGACCCCAAGTCTCAGAGATGAATTGACTTGCTCCTACATGAGTGGAGACAGAGCTGAGATTTGAACCTGCCTCTGCATGACCTTTCAGTTTCTGCACTTATTATGCCCTTTCCCACCCATTGACAAAAGAGACACCAACAGATCCAGTGACTTGCCTTGCACAGGGATGCAGGGGCAGCTTAGGGGACAGTGATTTGGGAAGTGTTTGTTGCTCAAGTCAATGAGAGACGGACTCCTGAGGGCAGGAAGTGAACCAGCAAGGAAGCTGGTCATAGGAAGTCCCAGGTGAGCAGAGCTTTTCACCTGGATGCGTCCTGTTTATTTATTCTAAGGGAAAAAACAAACAGAACATCTGACAGCAAAGTGAGGCTGTGTGATAATTCTATTCCCAGATCAAATCTCAGCAGAGGGAATGCGTTATCATCAGTGTGATTACCTTGGAGGACAGAGACAGGGAGTTTTATTAAATGAGACAATCTTGCTAAAAGGAAGCCTTCCATTAGACTTTGGGCCTTAAATAATATTAGTGTCAAGAGCTGACAAACATTCAGCACACAATGTCTGAGAGCACATCGCCTTGTAGTGAGTGGCCTTTATGGAGGCCATGGGAGCTGGGGCATCTGAGGCTGTGGCAGGCAAAGAAGCCCCTGATACCTTGACCCCACATCCCCGGCTTGTGGCTCACTGGTCACCAAACAAAGACATTCAGACTCTGCTTTTCTCCTGGTGACACTGAGACCAGGGACCTCTACATCCCCACTGGGAGAGGGATCTGCATTTTTTGTTCTGGGCACAATGATCTGGAAACTTCATGGGCCCCCAGCAGAGGCAAAGGACTGGTTTTCCAACGGGGACCCCACTCCCATCCTGAGTGTGGGCTGGAGACTGCAAGGAGTCCAGAGCCAGCAGCCCTCTGGGGCTATGTGTGGTCTTCAGGGAATTGGAGGTCTGGGGAGTTTGGGTTCAAGTCCTGATGCACCAACTGGATGACCAAGGACATGTTACTTCACTTCTTTGCCTGTTGGTTTCCTTAGTCTAACTGGTACCCACCTGATGGGCTTGTGCTGGGGACTGGATGAGTTCTTTATGGAAAGCCCCTAGAACCATGGCCGACACCCAGGAAGAGCCCAAGTCATGTTCTCTTCGCTCTATCTTGGCTCCCATCTTTGTCCTGTCCCAGGGCATCTCTGCTTTAATTTGAATCTTGAATGTCCCATAAAAGTCCACATGTTAAAGATTTGGTCTGCAGCCTGTGGTGCTGTTGGGAAGTCAAAGGAATTTGGGTCACTGTGAGTTTGTCCTTGAAGGGAATGTTGGGGGCCCAATGTCCCCTCTTTCTCTTTGCTTCCTGGCTGCCATACGTGAGCAGCTTGCTCCACCACGGACTTTTTGCATGATGTGTTGCCCTGCCCCAAGTGACATGCCAGCTGATCATGACCTTGGAGCCTCTGAAACTGTGAGCCAAATAAACTTCTCCTCCTTGTAAGTTGATCGTCTTGGGTGTTTGCTACAATGATGGAAAACTGACTGTTGCAGTCAGGGGTCATGAGGAGAACAATTACATATGGGATATATAATTTATAGTATTATGTATAATGGTCACCCAAGGAGTCAAATAAAAAGAAAGTGTGGGAAATCTGTCCACAACACTAAAGACCTAGAAAGTCCAGCTAAGGGCCTGGACCCCATGGCAATAACCTGCATGAGCTCAGTGGAAAACCTAGAGCCCATGGCAATGACTCAGGCAAGGCTGTTTCATGGATCTGCACTGGGAAGGCCCAAAGGTCAGCAGTGGAAGCTAGAAAGTCTGTCATTGGGGTGAAGGATCTGTGCCAGTAGGTTGAGGGTTCTGCAGTGGAACCAAGAAGTGACAATCAAAATAAGGACCAAGGTTCCCCTGAAAAGTACCACAGCCACCCTCAGTGATGACAAGGTCCCAAGCTCCTCCGACAATGAGAACAGCTGAGTTCATATCCGTAAATCAGTGTGACAAGCTTCTCCTGGAAATTGAAGAGCACACGGTCTTCCCCTCCAGAGCCAGGAAATGATGCTCAAAGTAAGGACCAGAGCTCCCCCAAAGTGAACCACAGCCATCCTCAGTGACAAGGTCCTGAGCTCCTCTGATGATAACAGCTGAGTTCCTATCAGGGGCGCCAGCATGACAAGCTCCTCCAGGAGAACCAAAGGCTCCAAATGACAATACTTAGGAGAACCCACAACACCTCGCTCTTCCTCTCCAGGTCTCCTTTTATGCTGGCGACAGATCTCAGGTGCCCCATGCATGCTCAGCACCACGCTGATTCTGTTCAGCTGATGTTTAAGTTGACCACCAGTTACCAATCCACTACACTGACCAACACTATCACCCACAGACTTACCTCTGAGAAAAGGATTAAAGGATGCAGGAGGGCAGATTTCTCCAGAGCCCTGAGGGGAAAAGCATCCCATATAGACCTTCAGATTGCCAATTTGGGGCTCCCAGTGGTCACCCATGCATGTGTCCCCCTTCCCTATTATAAGTAGGAAAACTGAGCTTCAGAAAGGGCTGAGATCACCCTGAGTTTAATCTCTACCTCTCCTTTTTCTGTCAACCCTGGCTAACTTATAGAGTGAAAGAAATCACACAGTAGTTCTTATTTACAAAGACTTCAGTGTACTGGGCCCAGTGCTAAGTCTGATATGGTAGACAGTTACATGTAAAGAGTGAGATGGTGTTTCCAGTCACGGAAGAGTAAACTGTGGCTCCAAGAGGTTAGTAGGTCACAGTTGCACACTTATTAAGAGGTAGAGCCCTGTCTTAGTCACTTTCCTCATCACTGGGACAGAACACCCAGCACCCACAACTTAAAGGGGTTTATTTTGGATCATGGTTTTTAGAAGGTTCAGTCTATAGTAGGCTGGTTCCAAGGCAGGAAGGGGACAGTGGAAGGTTCCATAGGTAGAAAGCTGTTCCTGTCATGGTAGCCAGGAAGCAGAGAGTACAGGGAGGAGCCAGGGACAGAGAGCCATCCTTCCATGTTCTACCCTTGGGGACCTGCTTCTTCTGGGAAGTCCCATCTCCTAACAGTACATTCAGCTACGGATTCACCCGTGGATTCATCCACTCGTGAATATAGCAGCCCCCAAGCCAATCACCTTCTGAAAGCTGTAATTCTGAACATGTGAGAATTTGAGGGAACATCCTAGATCTGAAACATTGCAAGCCAATGCTTGAAACTCCAGGGCTGGCTCTGCAAGCAGCAATCCCTGAGACCCCCCGATGATAAGAGAACCCTGATGATAACAGCCGGGGCAGAGGACTCTGATCCCAAGGACAATGACAAGATTGCAGTCTTGGACTCCATTTATCTTCTGTTGACCTTGAAGTTGATGGATCTTTCTGAATCTCAGTTACCTTTCTCATAAAGCAGAGGTTGTAATTCTCAGGATAGTTTCTACATTGGTTGCTGTGAATCCTGGAGCACCCCAGTGGAGGAAGCAGAGGAGGTCATTCTGTCCAGCCCCCACTCTGTGCTCAGGTAACAGAGCCAGGAGCTGGAGGAGGGATTTGTTTCGGAGAGCAGGTGTCACTGTGCCATCCCCAGACTCTTAGTTCTCATCTTAGAGTCACCTGGTATTGGCAAGGCGTCTGCATTTTTCAGGAGCCCTCCCTTCCTTCTGCTTCTCAGAAGACTATGGTTTTCACTGTTAGAAGCTGGACCAGTTTGTCTTTCCCCAAACTGTATTCCATGCCTGTCTCTAGCTCCAGCAGATGTTTCCAGCGTTGCATGAAACAGTCACCAAAGGAGTTTGGGAAATGCTGGGTTAAACAATGTTTAGAGTTTTCTTCTCCTAATTCTTCATTACTAGAATAACTAGAGTGCAAAGGAATGCAGAGTAGGATAAGGCAAATGTCAATTGTCACACTCTGCTGTTGTTCTCATCTCAGTGGGTCCTTGCTCATTACCTTCCATGACACACACACACACATGCACACATGCATGCGTGCACAGACAGGCATTTAAGAAACCTGACCTATTTTCTCTTGAACAGTTTGTGTGTTAGTCACTTTCCTGTCACTGGGACAAGATACCTGGCACCGGCAACTCAAGGAGGAGAGGTTTATATTGGCTCACTCTCTCAGTGACGGACTGGGTCCAAGCCAGAAGCAACATGGTGGGAGGCCTGGGCAGAGAAAAGGTGCTCACCCCATGACACCCAGGAAGCAGAGAGGATGTGGAAGAGACAGGAAAGACATACACCTTCCAAAGTTGCCCCTGTTTGCCCACCTCTGCCGGCCGGTCCCTCCCTTTTAACAGCCCTTCTGGTGGGAATTCGCAAGTGGATAAATCCACTGAGGAGCCCAGCATTCTTATAAGCCTGCTGTCTTCCCAAAGCTCTACCTCTGAACATGTGGCACTTCTAAACTGTGACATTTTCTCTGAGCTTTTGACATTTCTGTGGTCTTAATCTCCAAGACCAGCCTTGCCATGTAGCTCTCCCAGACACTGATCTTGTTCATTCTTTCTGAGTGCCTTGGGGAAGCTTCTGGGCAGGGGTGGACAGGATAGCCTCAAGGGCAGTTCTTGGGGCTTCTGCACCAGCAGGGGTAGCTGTCCATGGTGGTGCACGGGGCCAGCTGGGCTACTCAGAATAGATAGCCCTCTGAGAATGTGGCTCATGAGCTGAACAGGCTACTGCCCTGACTACTGGGCCCCCAAACCTCTCCTCACACTAATCCTTTCTCATTTTAGGTTGGATGACAACTGGACACAGATGCTATGTTCAGAGCTCATCCATGTCACTATGAAGTTCTGCTGTGCTTGTCACCTTCACACTGAAGCCCAAGGAGCCAGAGACATGCCTGGAAGATGTGGTGGAGCCAGCTCACACCTGTGGAATCCCAAACTCCTACAAGTGACTGCAGGTGGACCACCACACTTCCTGGGAGCCAGACTCGGTGCTGGAGGACCTCGAGCATTTCCAGTTCTGCTACCCCAGGTACAGTCAGAGCCCAATAATGCACCTACCTTCCTGTCCAGGTCTGTCTTCCAAGTTGGTTGGCACAGGTCCTTGGTCTTGTCTGATTCACAAATCCCTTTGACAAGGAGCCTCATCCCGGTCCTCAGAGCCATGTGGAAATGTCCATGGGACAATATTGTGTGGAGATGGTGGGGGTCCTCTTGCAGCCGTGACACTCAGGTGTCATAGTTCCTTTTTGAGGGTCTCTGAGGTACATAACCTGACCTTCAGCATGGGAGGGGGCATGGAAGACAGGAGACAGGCTCAGGAGTGCCCTCTGGGGCAGCAGCATGCATGCAGAGATGTCCTCACATCTGGATGACCATCCGAAGACCTGAGAGTCCTGATAGACAGACAGGGACAGAGCTGTGTGCCCAGAGTGGGCAGGGAGGGCTCCCTGGAGGGACAGGCAGGCTGGGGAACAAGCAGAGGTGCTGGGCAGTGCCACAGGGCATGCATACATAGGTGGTGGCTTGGAGCCCTGGGCAAGGGCCTGCAGGTTGACCTTTGCCAGCTCTGTGGCACAGCTCTGGCTGATGCAAGAATCCAGTGGTGGCAGCCACCACCTCTACTCTAGAGAGGGAGGGGTCACGGGCCTCAGCATCAGGACAGAGTCAGCATCACAGACTCCCAGCTTCATTGTCTGGGGTAATGATTTAGACAGTGAGGTTCTGGGTGGCTGAATAATGGTAGCAAAATCTCCCCAGGGGACAACAGGACCTCCAGGAGTGAGGCCCATGGTTTCCACCTGGACATGGACAGGGCAGCCTGCACATTGCCCAGGTGGTGTGGCTGAGCCCTGTGACCCCTGCCCCAGGCCAGACATGCTGGTACCTTTCAGAGTCAGGGATCCTGAGAGTCTTACATCTATCCTCAGCCTTAGCCCCCCTGTTGGGTCCAGAAGCCCCTCACCCGTTCACCCATCCTCAAGCTTTGTTGCTCAGGAGGGCACCCGCACCTGCTCATCCCCTGCCTGCCCATTGGTCCTTCACCCTAGTGTCTCCCTCTGTCTCCCAGCGATAAAGGGCCTATGTGAGTCAGCTTGTGTCCCTGCCCGGGCTGGAGCTGTAGGGCATACTCTGGACCTCCCAGAACTCTGAGACCTGAGTACTGTGGGCATACAAGACCCTCCTCAGTGTGGGCTGTGGGCAGCTTTTCTTCTAGGCAGCAGAGGCTCCCTGGAGCCCTACTTGTGGTGTATGTGGTCCAGGCAGCCTTCTCTCTACACCTTTGAAATGCAGGCCTCAGAGCCAGGCTACCTGGGCTCAACCTCTACCTCTGCTGCTTAGAAGTCTTGGCCCCTTAGGCAGATGATATGGCTTCCCTGTGCCTCAGTTTCCCCACATGGGTTTGGGTACAAGCTGGTTGCTTATGTTTAAATCCTGGGAATATTTGCATCTACCCCCTAGATTACTACTCTGGTTAAACGAGTCAGTGCATCTAAGGTAGGTAGCAAAGTGCCCCGGATGTGGCAAGCTCTCAAATGTAAGATTGTCACTTCCATTTGACAGATGGGGAAACAGAGTCTTGTAGAGGGGAAGTGACTTTCAGATAACCTCACTTAAATTCAGCCCCATCTGCATCCAAAACTGAGGTGTGTCCTCTCTGGTTCCCCACCCACCACCCAGGACAAAGGTCAGGTTCAGACTCCCAGGGGTCCCCATAGGTGTCCCTTGCAGTGGTCATAACTGGAAAAACTTGGTCCTCCCAGCCCAGCACACCTATTAGTTGATTGAATCTTCACGGACTGCAGTCTCGAGGGCACCCTGTCCTCCAGAAAGCACGACTTAGCCAAGGCCACTTCCCTGGCCTTTGTTGGTGTGACTGGTCCCTGAGTCATCAATTCCCTTTATGGCCGAGGCCCCAATTTTCTTCCTCTTAGTTTCCCTCTTCTGAAGCCCACGTGTCCACCCAGCACCTGGTCAGGAAGCCAAGCCAATCTCCCTCTCTCTGATTTCATTCTGCTCCTGTCTGGCTGCCCAGCCACTTGGAGCATTTGTCAAGTGCGGCGTTAGTGTCTTATTGCTGCCCTGGCCTCTAAAGAGTGCTGAGCGGGCGGGCTGGAGCTGTCGGCTCGGTGCATCTGTGATAAGGGCCAGTGCGCACCCTTGAACAGGACCCATCATTCTCCGCTGTCACAGGCGGCCAGGCGGGCAAGGCCTCCACTCAGTCTTGGGTCAGGGGTGCAGGAAGTGGGCAGGCGACACTGAGGCTTGGCCACGTGGATCCCATGAGGTGCTGGCCATGGGTGTGTGGGGATACCAGGTCCCCGGTGGGTCTATTAGAGCTGAGATTCTGTGTACCAGGGGAGAATTCTCAGCTGCCACCCCTGCTAATGACAGCGAGGCCACTTTTCATCATGGGTGGGTGCCAAGCGGAACACTTTACAACAT
The DNA here is from genome assembly GCA_004027295.1 of Dolichotis patagonum. Taxonomy (NCBI): domain Eukaryota; kingdom Metazoa; phylum Chordata; class Mammalia; order Rodentia; family Caviidae; genus Dolichotis; species Dolichotis patagonum. Next base: position 20,532 of record PVJX010015973.1, on the reverse strand, counting down.
GCCCTTGTCACTCCTGCCCGTGGATGTGGGCCAGACTTAGAGACTGCCTTCTGCCTTCCCCTGCCTGGAGGTGACTCTGGACATCGCAGAAATGACAGCCATCCTTGCTGCTATTCGTGAGCACGTGCTACAGGCTGGGTGCTGGGTAAGCCATTACCTGTCGCTGCTCATGTGAACCTCAGAGCTTAACAGTCACTTCTCAGAGCTAGAGAAACTCAGGCCCAGAGAGGTCATTCCTGGACAGCAATCCTGGGGATTCCTGGACAAACTGCCCACTGGGACTTGTTAACAGAATGTCTGGGAAATAGCTTTGGAGGAGGACTATGGCATTTCCAGGGAAATGTCACAGCAGTTTTGGGGAGTTCTCAACTCACCTGGGGATGCCAGGGCAGCAGGGCTCCACTGCCCCCATGTGCCTTCCCAGACAAGATCCTGGGGGACCTTCTGGACTCCTCTATCTCCCTGGTCTCCTCATTTCACCAGCCTCTAGCCCCCACCCCATCCCCCCAATTTATTCCCCTAGAGTCCACTCATTTCCTTCTATCCCACTGTCCCATCCTTCTGCTGGCCACATCACCTCTTCCAGGCTGACCTTGAACTCACTATGGAGCCCATGCTATTCTCAAACTCAAAATTCTCCTGCCTCAGCCTCTGGAGTTTACTCTCCCACACCCAGCTTACCACTTCTTCGTGCTTTCTGGAGATGCAAACGGTCTCTCCCACCTGCTTCTCCTCCAGCCGCCGGCTCTGCTCCCTGCCCCTGCCTACAGTCCCTCAGGGGCTTTCGTGGTGCTCAAGGCCAAGTCCCAGTCTCCGATCACGTCCCTGAACTGGAGAAGTGCTCCAGTGGCACAGCAGTGGTAATCAGAGAAGGCTTCCTATAGGAAATGACAACTGTGCCAAAGGACGACTGAGAGTTTGTGCCGTGCACCCCTGGGGGAAGCCGCTCTGGGTCAGCAGTGGCTGAGAACCTTCCTGAGGGGCCCCCACACCCTGGATGCCTGTGGGATTTCTGGGAGGAAGCAGGTCGTGGGGCCGCGCTTCCGCTGCGGCAGTGTGGACATTCTGGGAAATGCCATGGGAGGGTGGGCGGCCGTCCACGCAGGAAGGGGGTGCGCAGGGCTGGATTGGCTGAGCCCAGATAAGCGGCTCCAGGAATGGGCTGGAGAGGAAGCCCTGAGCTTGGAGCCTCCTGTGCATGTGATAGCGGTGCTTCAGAACGCACAGATATTGACAGAGGATGCCGCAGGCAGACTGTGGATCAAAGGCCCAGCGGCAGGCACTGCACAGGGCAGAGAGGTCACCCAGCCTAGGGGGCTCATGGACACAGAGAGGAGGAGGGTCCCATGCTCTGGTTTTACTCCAGCCTCCCTAAGCATCTTGGGGACAAACACAGGGCTCAGTGGGGGATATGCTACCTACTAGGAGCTGGGGCACTTATACTCTGCATTCATTTTGGAAATAGGACTGATTCAGCCTCATGGAGCAAGATGAGCCATTTCCTTAACAGGACAATGGTGTCAGACACCGCCCTCATCTTGAGGGGTGCCAGTGGTCCCCAGAAAGAACTGGGCTTGGCATCCACGAGGATGCCCCGTCCTAGGCCTCCAGAGACAAGTTGTTACTGAGATGTAATGGTGGGCAGCTGCTTCTCCTCTGGGGGGCCTCAGTCTCTCCACCTGTGAGGTGGGAATTTTAGTAATACCGCTTTTGTCTCCTGAGTCAGTTGGAAGAACAAGTAATAAAGGAGGTCAAGTCATGCCGGCATTTGGAAAGCCACCTGCTGACAATCACAGACCTGGTTCACTAGGAGGCAGATGAGTGGTGGGATTAGCAAATGCTGTGTGGAAGGTACTTGGGTGCAGGCAGCTCAGGGGTTGCAAGTCTATGGCAGAAGGGGAGGCTTCCAGTTTACTTCTCTGGTAACACAAATGCCAAATGGAGCAAGGAAGCTGGCGGTGTACCATCTCCTCCCCAAAGTCTTCCTGGACTGTCTTTGAGAAGAACGAGTTGTAAGCTCTGGAGAGCCCAGGAAAGGCCTTACCATGAGCGCATGCGTGTAATCATACCCTCTTTAGCTCACGGGCAACTTGGGCCCTTGCCCATCTTGCTAGCCCTTGCCTGACCCCAGAGAGAGCAGCACCATGTGGTATCATGTGCCACGTGTCTGCCTTGGTGCCTGTCTCAGTGCCCACAAGGCCAGGATGCAGACGGCCTCAGGGTATCTTTGTTCAACCACTGATTTAAAGTTCCTACCCGGGCTAGTGCAGCCTTCCCTGGACCTGTGCATGGAGAAGTGGTCAGTTCTGAGTGCTAAGCAAGGCAACAATGAGCCACCATGGGCCCTAGGTCAAAGCTGTGGCCTCCGGGAGGGGGCTTCCAGAGCATCAGCTCGCTCTGGGAAGACTGGAACTTCCACATGCAGATATGAGTTGATGGAGACCCTGTGACTTGTCACAGCGTTAATTTTAGGAGACTGCCTTGGTGCACATTAGGAAGCTATTTTAGTCTCATGCAAATTAGATACTTTTATTAGCCCTCTGAGGTCAGGGAGGTAATGAGGGGCTAGAGGTGAAGGGACCGTCATTCGCCTGGGGTCCGCTCATTTCCCCATGCTTTGGCACTGTCAGCCTATCTGTCATCAGCTGCCCAGTGCTGGATGGAGTGTGGGACATTCCAGGGCAGGGTGATGGACAGAGAGAGGTCTGCAGGCTTCACACGCAGGTGCCCAGGGCCCTGGCTGTATGTACGTGTGAGCAGGAGGTGTAGGAGGATGGTGCAGTTCTTTTATCTGTGCAAAGAGCCTTCCAAGATGGAGGAAGACTGGGTCGCCTATGGAGTGGTGAACTGCCTGTCATTGGGACCCTGAACACTTTGGAAGGGCTCCTATAAAGGAAGTGGACCCTGCAAGAGTGGGGTGTAGGCCCTCAGCTTCAGGACCCCAGGATGGACCCCTTCTGGGGTTCAGGAGACCTGGATTCTTCTGGGTGCAGCATTGGCCCTTGAGCTAAGCAAACTTATTCTTTCTTCTGCAGTTCAGCTCCTATTGCCTGGGGATTTTGGTCTGATGACCCCTGGCTGCCGCCCAGAAAACGGGAAGTGCTGGTCAGCCCCTGAGTCTAGGTAAGGTGTGGGTAGGACTGCCCAGGCCGTGGTCAGGTCTTGAGCCCCCAGGCCAATATGGGGTCTCTGCTTCCCTTGGATGGGGCATTTCTACCTGCTGGAGGACTCTGCCCACCCTGCAGCTGTTGGCTGAGATGTTGAGGCTTCAGGAGTGACAATGTTGTGTTGTTCTCTTAGCCTCCTTCCCCACCACGTGCAAATCTCTGACTCCTCTGGGGAGAGACGCTGGGACTGTGAGGAATCCAGCTATCTTGATCATTAAACATGTGTGGGGCTCCACTTCACAGAGGTGCAGGGCACCTTGGAGAGGCCCCTGCTGTGGGAGGGCAGGCAAGTACTATTCTGGGGAGCACTATGGTGAATCCCCAGTTCCTTCTGGCCGTTCAGGCCTGTGCTGCCCTCGGCATTGCCCTGGCATCTACAGGCACAGCACTTTACAGTCTGCTGGGCGTTCTCCTCCCTCAGGATTCTTCTGTAGGCTGTGCAGCTCCGCTCTCCAGACAAATGAAGAGACCCTGCCAGCCGATGGCGCCTGAACTGCATGTGCTTTTCAGCCCCCATGTTCCCTGCGGGGCACCCTCTGATCTTTTTGGCTGAAAAAAATTCTCCTTCTTGCAGCTACTGGACTGTTTACCTGGCAGATGCCGACAGTCACTGAAGGGGTGAAGCCCGTCTGTCTGGGTGACAGGCAAGGGCAGAGGGACAGCTACTTTGGAGACACAGTCTAGCTATGTAGCTCAGATTGGACTTGAACTTGTGACTCTCCTGCCTCAGCCTTCTGAGTGATGGTGTTAACAGCCGTTTGCTGCCGCACCCATCAGGGCAGTCCCTTGGGAAGGGCTCTGTGGTCACACAGACCTGGGAAGCGGGCTTAGGGCTTAGGGTCTTATCATTTCTTGGGCATGCCTGGAACTCAGCAGGGTGTCCCACACGTGACTCCAGACACTGTTCCTTCTTCCTGAGCCTCAGAATATTGGAACAGGCCTAGGGTCCTTGCCAGGGAAGTAGGAGGAGAGTTTCTATGAAAGTTCTGGCTTGATGACCCCCACCTTAGCTCTACTGTGTCACCTTGGGGTGTACTGTGTAGGCCTCAGACAAGTGCCAGTATTCCATATTGACCATCGAGGCCAAGGCCAGAGGAGCACGGAGCTAGCGCAGACAGGGCAGGGGCAGCCCAGCAAGGCACAGGTCACTTTTGGTTTTGAGCCTTGCCTGGAATCTCCTAACTGGAGAAGTTCCCTGAAGGGGTGGTATCAGGCCCCTGAAGGATGCCTGCACTTGGTGGTGGTTTGCTGAATAAACAAAGAAGAATTCAGCAGGGGCGAGGGTCTGAGGGTCCTTGCAGACTCAGGGAGAGTCTTGGTCCCCTGGGTAGGAACTTAGTGCTCACGCACACCTGTACTGTAGTGACAAGGACACGGAGGTCTGCAAAAGGAAGTGTCCAGGGCAAACACTCAGGGCAACTCGGCCACCTGGAGTGGTGCAGGCTGCGTGGGGACGCGGGCCTGTGGTAGGAAGCTGCGGAGCAACCGGTAGAGCACAAAGCAGAGGGCGCGCAGGCAGGCCTGGTGTCCCCTAGGCTGAGAGGAGCAGAGGTCCTCAGAAGGGAGGGGCTGCAGCCCCACGCGGCCTGTAATAGCCCAAGCCCAGAATGAGGCATGGGTGGGGCTGGGACCGGAATCTCCTTGTTCATGCTGTACCCCAAGCTCATTCCCTTGCCCACCTGCCTGGCATGTGGGAGTGGTAGCACACACCCGTAATGGCAGAGCTCAGAAGGCCGAGGCAGGAGGACTGCTGAGAGACCAAGGCCAGCCTGAATTACACAGCAAGACCTCGTCTCAACGAAACACAAGCCAAATGCTGGGCTGCCGGGAGAGGCCAGCGCCCTGGGTATCATTCTCCTGGACCCAGGTCCAGGCCTCAGGTCCACAGTCCCTGACACTGCACTGAGGATGGGATCGGTGCCCTAGATACCACACACCGGCTGCAGGTGGCTTCTGCCCCCAGGATTCCCCAGGGACCTGTGTGCCCCAGGCTTTGTTTTCTGGAGCAGCAATGCGGAGGGGAGGAGGGCGGCGGGCAGCCTCCATACAGGCGGAGAATTCGGGCCATTGATTTGCATTTATTTCCTGCTCAAATGATCCAGGCGCACCGCTGCCAGGGGTAGGGGCGGAGGGGCTGCTCTTTAGCATTTTAAGTTTGCAGATAATTGGAGGAAAATAACTCCAATAATGAAATCGCTGCTGGATCACATTCTGATACGTGACAAATCAATTCATTTATGATACCTTTTTTTGTCACACTGAGCCATTCTGGCACTCAGTGGAAACCTCTTAAATTAATAAAACTGTTAAATCCATAAAATTCTCCGTTCTGAGTAGCACATCACAGCGCAAGTTTGAATCATTAAAGGAATAAAACTGATAAATGTGAGCTGGGGAGTGTCTGTCTGCAGAGGGCCTGGCTTTTAGCACAGATGCTTTGTAATAGCTGCCAGCCCATACATTCTCCCTCGGAGGGACAGGGGGCGTGGCCACCCATAGCTTCCTGGAGAGAAGAAGGCTGGAGCAGCCAGCTGCTTTAGAGGTGATTTGTGGGGTTGTAGCCTTTTAAATAAAATACGATTTAGCTGAAGTGTGGTAGTAAATGACTGTACTCCCAGCACTCGGAAGGCTGAGGCAGGAGGATTGCTATGAGTTTGAGGCCAGCCTGTGCAGTGACCTAACTACAGTGAGTTCAAGGACAAGTGAGATCCTGTCTCCAAAAACCAAAGGCAAAAAATTATTTAACAGCAGGGAGAAAAGTATAAAGTCTATTGGATCCTGCCAAACTTAGTTCAGCAGGGATTTTCCAAAATATCTGCATGGTCAGATCACAAAGTACTGGGCTGGGAGGCCAGGTGAAGGGGAAGAAGGAGAGAGGGCAGCCTGATGAAAGCTTTTGGAGGCTGTGTGACCTTGTGCACACTGTTGTACTTCTCTGGGCTTCTGTTATGTCAACAATAGCCCAGGGATGAGGACCATGACCTTCTAGGGAGGAACTGGGAGATGGCAGACATTATAAAGAGCAGGAGAGTGGCTGGCGGACGGTCATTCCTGGACCTGCTCCGGGCTGTGCCATATGGGATTGGATTTCTGTGTGCGATGCAAGGGACTCAAGCAACAGGACGTGAGAGAGGCAGTGAAGCGCGTCACCTCTGCGGCAGCAGTGTGCTCCACCTGTCTCGTGCATGCGCGCAGGGGTAGACAGAGCCCTGCCTTCCCTCCCTCGGTCTGGGGGTGCTCCGGAGAAGCCAGCAGAGATGGGGCACAGGGCAGCCAGTCGGCAGATGCTCTTTCATCCTTCACAGCAGCCCACTTTGCTAAAGGAACAGAGGAGCCGCGCGAGGCTCCGGGCACAGATGTGCAGGTGGTGGGAGAGCCCTGGAAATGAACGGGGCTCCCTGGCCTGTTAGGCCCCTCGGGGCCTCTTAGCTCCTAGCGGCTCTTTGACTGCAGTGTCTAGAAGCTCCCTGAAGGTGTCTGGCCCTTCCCTTCGCTGCCTCCTGGGGATCTTCTGGGAACAGGGGCCTGCACAGCCTGGAATGGATGGGCTGTGCAGCTCCTTCTCTAGGAACAAGGACTCATCCAGGGGAGAGGCCTCAAAATGTCACCCACAGCAAGAAGACCTTTCTGCACTGCACTCTGCTCTGGTATACCTGTCAGGTTATACAGATCTATTTGGTCCAAAATGTCTAGGAAACATACTCACCTTTAATACAGGTGATACATGGGATTTGACCCTATTCTATAGTTGTTTTGCTTTTTGTTTGTTTGGTTTTTCTTTTCTTTTCTTTTTTTTGGGGGGGCAGGTACCAGGGATTGAACTCATGACCTTGCGCTTGCCAGGCAGGTGCTGATGCCGCTGAGCTAAATCCCCAGCCCCTATTGTTGGTTTTTAAAATGTTACCTAGGTCTACTCCATTAGCTTTATTAAGGAAATGCGATGCACAGTTTGGAAACTTTGGATCTCATCCACCTGCTTGGTTTTCTGACAAGGGACTTTCCAAAACCCACGCCAGCATGATCCAGGCTGGGCAGGCCCAAGCCAGAGTCCCCCAGACCGTCTGTCCCCTTCATGTGCCTCTCTGGCTCCACATGAGTGCCGTCGGAGCCCTTCCCATTGGTCACTCTGTGTAGGGCACGGGGACTCACGGGGTGGGGGAAGACAGGGAAGCTGTCATCGGCAGCCTCTGTCCACTTTCTTGAAAAGAGCAGAAGCGACAGGACGGCTCACTTGCCCTCTCCCCCTGGAGAGATCAGAGGGGTCCGGGGTAGGAGCCTGTGCCCCAGCATAACGAGCAGTGGCCCGGCAACCTGACAAGCCTTTGCTCGCCCCGAGTGTCAGAACTCCTTGACAGCCGCCAACGTGAGCTCTAATTGTCAGTAGGCCGAGGGCAGCAGCCCCATAATCCGTATCAATTATGGGCACTGGCCCTGGCTGCCAGGCACAAAGGCTCCTCGGAGGCTGTCAGGCCTGGTGTCATTACTGGCACTGCTGTGCCTGCTGGAGGGCGACGGAGACAATGTCCCTGCCACTCCCACTGTCTTGACAGCAGGGTCCTGAGCACGGTGCAGCAGGGCCTGACAGGTGTAGGGACCAATGTGAGCCCACCTGGCCCACCTCTGTGCTTTGCCACCATGCTTGTCACACTGGGGACAAATGGGCTGTCACCTGCTGTCACCTCTTTGGAAGGAAAGCTTCAGGCTTGTTTTGAAGCCTTTTTCCTCCTGCAGGGAACTGAAATGACCTCCAAAGCATCACTGTTGGTGGTTGTTGCACTCACAGCTACCATGGAGAAAGGAAAGGCCAAGGAGGGGGGCACTTGGGACCCTACAGCATGCTTGGGTTCAGTGTGCTGGTCACATCTGACTCTGGGTGTGCCCTTGCTGTCAGCTGGACTTCGTGATGTTCACGGAGGCCAGGACTGTATGGTTCTGGAGTCAGGCGCACCTGGGCCTCTGACACTGCCATCTCAGGAGCCAGACCACGAGACCCGCATCTCGCAAGTGCTCGACCTCCCTCTCTATCTTCTGCGTACCGCTGTGTCCCCCCAGACACATCTGCTGGGCACCAGCCCGAAGCCAGGTGTTACAGATGATTTTGAGGATGGGGATCTGCTTTGCCTCAGTGCCCCTCACACCCCATTGCTGGAGGGGCTCCTGGGAGACATCGTGTCTCATTCAAGGGCAGGAAGTAATTTTCGAAGATTTAGAGCTGACCAGGCAGGCAAGGGATTCCCAGGGAAATGGTAGGCCTGGTGCTGGAGGAAGCCAAGCCTAAGTGGGCCACCAAGCCCCTTGGACTGTGCTGGAAAGGACCCTGAAGGGGACAGAGGATGGGTTGGGGACTCTAGTTGTTTAACTGGCTTCCTGACTTGCTGGATCTCAAGGTACCATAATCCGACGCACCCTCTCTTTCAGTGAGACAACCAGGGTCCCCACATTAGTGACCAGGAAACTGAGGCCGGGGGGCGAGAGGACTTGCCCAGGTGCCTGCCACACTCCCTTGGGATCTCCTGAGGACAGGACCTGGGCCACACAGAGTGTGAGGGTAGGAAACAGGGCGGCTGGAGGACGGTGGGTGCCATGAGCTCCTTGGGAGTGTGGAAAACAGACTTCAGCCCTGAGGCTCTAGGGGTCAGGATTTAGGGGTGAGGCCCTGACTTGAGGGGTTTCTGGGGCCAAAGTTTGTAATCTGAGGGTCTGACCCTGATGGAAGTCAGTGTCTGATACTCTGCTTTCCCAAGGCTGGCCCTGTCCCTCAAGGTCCCCACTGTCCTTCCTGTCTGCTTGCACCTTGTTGTAGCATCTTTGAAAGACATCTGTAATGAGGCATAATTTAAGTGCCATACAAGGCACCCGTGTGAGCCTGGGCTGGTTGAGGTGTCAGCCTGTGAAGTTCTGCAGCATCGTCAAAATCCAGTTTTCTGCCTCTCCTGGAGTCCCTTGAACCTGCTTACATTCGGTCACCCCTGCCTGCCCTCTGCCTGGGGAAAATGACAGGTCCATTTCCTGTCTCTATTGATTTTCTTTTGCATTAACAGCATCACACAGCAAATAATCTTTTGTGTTAAGCTTCTTCAACTCAGCAAAAAGTTTTTTAACTTATACCCCTCTTGTTTCATCTATCAGCACTTCATCCTGCAGTGAAATTTTGGTGGTTTCAGATAATGCAACTATGAATATTTGTACAGAAGCCTTGGTGTGGATGTGTGTTGTCATTTCTCTTGGCAAAGCGTCCAGGGGTTATGTGGTAAATGCACACTTAAAAAGCAACGGCCAGACTTCTCCAAAGTGGTTGTAGCATTTTCTATGTTCATGATGGATAAAGGTTTCAGTCTCTCTGCTTCCTCTCCAACACTTGTTATTATCCTGCTTTTTTATTAGTCATTTTTACTAGGCATGTATGGGTGTCTCATTGTGGCTTTAATTTGCTTTTCCCTCATGACTAATGATGCTGAACTTCTCTTCATGGGTGATTATTCATGGGGTAATTAGTCACTTGTGTCTCCTTGCTGAAGTGCTTATTCAAATTCCTTCCCTTCCCTTCCCTTCCCTTCCCTTCCCTTCCCTTCCCTTCCCTTCTCTTCTCTTCCCTTCCTTTTTCTTTCTCTTTCTCTCCTCCTTTCCCTCCTCCTTTCCTCTCTACCTTTTTTGGGAGGCGTTGCTGGGGATTGAACCCAAGGCCTCACGTACATTAGGCAAGTGCTCTGCCACTGAGCAGCACCACCAGCCATCGGCTGCCCAGCTCGCCAGGCCATGCATGAGCTCTCTTGAAAGTGGCTCCTGCAGCCTCCAGCTGAGCTGCTTCAGCTGGGGTTGTGTGGAGCAGAAAGGAGCTTTCCCAGGGATGCCTTGCTCAACATAGATCGGTGAGCAAATAAAGTAAGTAACCACTGTGGATTGGAACCACTGGGTTCTAGGGGTGATTTGCTTCATGGAACTAGGAGACAGGAACATTTGCCTTCTGGTCTGATGAAGCGCTATAGTGGGAGGGAAGAAGTAATGGAGAAAGGAAGAAGGAAGGAAGAGGTGAAGGAGAAGAGGGTGGGAGACTGGGGCAGGCAAGAAGGGACAATGTGAACCCCTGTGCTGGACACGTGTGCTGACCATGTGAGTTAAACCAGTGCCAACACTATGCCCTGTATAGACACCAGTGTGCGACCTTAGGCAGATACTTTCTCTCTGGAAGTCTCAGTTTCCCTGTTTGCACAAGAAGGTCACTTGATTCTCTGGAGCTGCCTTTCATAGCTGCCCCTGAGGAGCCTCTGTGGCCACAGGCCCTTTGTCATTTGTCGCATTTGGGGTCCAAGGGAGGGCACAGGGAGGGCATGGGCAACCAGAGGGAGGGGACAATGAAGGAGGAGGCACAGGGTAAGCCTGCTGCATGGTGGCAAGAAGGGGGCTCTGGCAGGGACACACTGAGTGTCTGCATGTCCTCCTGGGACAGGCGAAGAGAGAGACCTTGGTGGCTGGGAGGACAGACATGTAGGCTTTCCAGGGACACTGTGAAGGGACATGGACACCAGAGGAAAGCTAGATTGCAGTTTCTGTGTGCCTGGCTCCTCTTCTTGGTGTAGCCCCGGCTGTGCCACACTGCCCAGGCCTTCTGCGCTGCCCTGTCCTCCTGATGGTCACAGACCCAAGGTCAGATGTGCTTGTTTGCAGCTGTCTGGTGAGCAGATCCCCCCCGGGGGGAGTGGGGCAGGGATGGGAGCCAGCAAGGGACAGTATTGACCAATAGTGCCCTCAGCCATGGCTCCTTCTTGGTGCCCCTGTCCTCCTCCTCTTTTCAGGGCTGACTCCTGGGCATGCTCTAGTCCTTGTTCAGACCTGGGCAGAGATGTCACCACATCCTCAAATTCACCTCTCTCCTTTCTCGGTAGCTCAGCCACCTCCTGCTCATTTCGTCCTTGATACTGTCACAACCTGGTGCTACCCAGCAGTTTCTGAGCTTTTGGTCTCCTCACCTGTCCTGCTGGGGCATCAGCTCTGGGAGGGGTGGCCACTCCGGCCTGGTCCCTGGTGGTGCCCCCACTGCCTGGTTCTGCAGGAGGCTGCTGAAGGCATGAGCGGCAGAATCTGACTCTTGCATGGTATGGGTTGGCTGGGTCGCTTCTTCACATGTCACCTCTAGCAGCACACTCAATGGCCCACGATCTAGGAGGTTGCTGTGACAGTGACCCTGGGGTACAGAGAGTGAAGGCTAAGTGCCCCCAGGTGGAAGTGCGAGGCCAGAGTCACATCCAACGCAGCCTGGTACCTGATGCTTTCAGCCCCTGACCGAGTGATGTCCCTGCTGCTCCCGGCCCTGTGCCTGCTCCATGGCTGTCCCCAGACCCCATCCACATGTAGCTGCCTCCTTGCATTCGCTCATTCTCTTTCTGGGCCAAGAGTTCTGACTCCACTGGTTTTGGAAGGTCCTGGCTGCCCACTCTCCTTCCAGAAGTGCCATGTGGAAGGAAGGACTTGTGATCCTGTGGTGACAAAGGGGGAAACTGAGGCTCTGCATGGAGCAGAAAGTGGGCTGCCTTGCTTCTGGTCCAGGCCTCTTCCTGGGCCTTTCAGCCTGGGTCTCAGACATTGGCAGAGCATTTCCAAAGACTGCTGGGCTTCCCGGAAAGGACTCTCCTCACCACCCAACAGTGTCTCCTTGTGCTGGGGGACACCTGAGGCCCGGAGTGGAGAAGTTGTGCCTGGCATCATCTAGCTGAAGGAGACCCAGGCTTCCGGCTTCTGGTTTCTGGCTCTGACTCCATCCACGGGCAGCAGGTCCTGCAGGGTCCCGTGTCCTGTGTCCGGACCTAAAGCTGAGGAGGCTGACACATAGTAGGGCAGTAACACACAGTCGGACTGCTTGAGGGTGAGTGTAGAGTTTCAGGCCTAGCTGGGGTGGACTTTCAGCTTGATGGCCCTTGGGATCCAGTCTGGGGGTGGTGGAGCACACTTCTGGGTGTGCCTGGTGGGTCACAGAGACAGGGCTTTGAGGACTATGTCTGGCCCCTCACCCCTTCCTCTCTGGTGCTGTCCCAGGCACGACGATCTAAGGAGCTTTGCTTTGCCTCACACCTGCGCCATGTTGTCTCTGCCTTGGAGTCAGCTGACCATGGGCTGAAACCATAAGCATGTGAAACTTCTCTACTCTTTTCAGCTGTGAGTGTCAGGGATTATGTCTCAGCCATGGGAAAGCTGACTGATACACCAGAGGTGAATGAATGCAGGTGTGAATGAGTGATTCCCTGGTGTATGCCCCACAGTGAGGCTGCAGGGAGTCTGGCAGCCAGCTGCCCAGCGAGTCCTCAGGCCTGACAGGGACCTCGGAATCCCAGGTGCACCTGGCTTGAATACCTAGGGTGGAGAGGAAAGAAGGCAGGCAGAGGGGTCAGGCCCTGAGCGCAGGGTTCTATCCGTAGGTAGCCGAAGGTGAGGAATGGGCAGGCTCGGGATGAGGGACATTCCTCTGGTCCCTGCATGGCTGAGCCTGAGACCCTGACATTTGTGTGGAGCCTTCCTCTCAAACCCATCAGTGCCTTGACAGTGCGCTCCGTGAACTTGCTGGTCTAGCTTTGAACACATGTGGATCCTGCTCTAAAGAGTTCGAATGGATAAAAATATAGCTTTCTAGGGAGAAGGATTTCATTGATGGGAACTTCCAGGGGGCAGGTTTTGTGCCTATGCTCATTTCTTCCTTATCATGCCCCAGGAGGAAGTGATCACTCTTGATCTGTTTAATAGTTTCAGCCGTTTTATTAAAGTTCGTGCATTTAGAGTGTCCGATTCAATGGTGTGTACTACACTTACAGAGCTGGCCCACCATCACCACCATCTAACTTCAGAACACTCTCGCAGTCCCCCTAACCAGCCTTGTGCCCATTCACATCACTTCCTGTTTTAAAAGAGTGAGCCTGGTGCGATGAACCCCTCGTCCTCCATGGCATCCTCTGTTGTCTGGTTCTGTTCTAGCCACTTTTATCTCTTTTTCTTGCTGCCTCTGCTGTATCTTAGGCCCTCGCCATTCCAGATGTGATCTGAGGGCCCACAGCAGGGAAAAGCCTGGGAACCCGCTCGAAACGCACGTTCCCAGGCCCCAGGCAGATCTAGCGAATCAGAATCCACCTTTGATCCAATCCCCAGGATGTTCAGCTGGGCCCTTGCATGGTTCTGGGGTCAAGCAAACCTCAGTCTCCAGGGCATGTGCCCTGAAATCTCCTCATGTAGCAGCGCACCCCTTTTTCTCCACCAGGCCATTGTCACAATGCTGAAGTTAGCAGGAGTCCTGAGCCATGGAAACAGACCTGGAAGGAATATGGAGAGGAGACTGCGCCCAGACCCACATGTATACATTTGTCCCTCCTCGTCACTCTTCTCAGTCTGTCTCCAGGTCCCTGGGGGACTTAGCACTGAGGCCAGGTTCTGCTTTCCCTCTGAGGTACCCCAGAGCCTTTGGTAGAGTGCTTGATGGCTGTTAGGTCACACAGGCTCCTCTCTGTGACTCTGGAGTGGCCATGGAAGTACCTCTAGTGGTGACCAGATGACCGTGTCTCTTAGTTGGAGCCCTAATGGTCTGCTGCCCAGGGCAGGGCCAACCTGCCAGTGACCTGCTGTGTGGCCTGAGCAAGCCTCTCCCCATCTCCAAGCATCCTTAGCAGGCTGGACCTTGTCCCACGATAGTGATGTGCCCATTGTCTAGATGGCTAACTGAGCCAGCCCACGGAGAATGCTGATGGGCGTGCTGTGTCCTGTGTAGATGACAGCCATGTGTGTGTGTGTGTGACAGTGGGCCAGTGTCCTCATCCAGTAAGTTCCCTCCCTTGGTCGCAGGTCAGGTCTGTCTCTTACTTGATGTCCCCAGCTTTCTGTCCCTGGGGAAAAGCTGCATGCAGGGTTATCTGCTCCGGAAATAGTGGTCCTTCTTCCCAGCTTTCCCAGGCCCGGCAGGGAGGGTGGCATGGAGCTGAACTGGAGGTGCCAGGGCTGCAGGTGAGCCCTGGTTAATATTAATGAGCACCTTTGTCCCCTGGGTCAAAGCACCAGCTCCTGTTGGACCTACAGAGCCTTTCACAATCTGCCCTTACTCCTTCCCTGCCTGGGTTGGTTTTTTACCTCCTTTCTTACCTCTAGGACTTTGCCCACACTTGTCTCTCCAGCGGAAGGGCTCCATTTAGACCTTACTTCCCTATCACCTGCTTCCAAACCATGCTGGGAGTGGAATCCCTCCTGGGGCCACCCCTTCTCTATGCACCATTGGCCTCTATACTGCCGTTATTGGTTCATTTGCCCGCCTTCCCCTCAGACTGAATCTATGCAGCCGGTTGGTCAACTAGGAATGGTGGGGAATGAATGGAGGATAGGTGCCACCTGGCTGTATACAGTAGGTGTCAAATGAATGCATCTGAGTGCAGTGGGAAGTCAAGGCCTGATATACTACAGTGTGCATTTTGGGGATGCGATGGGCAGTTGGGAAATGTTTCCTATAAAAAGTGAGGCCAAAACTTGGCCTCAGGATGCACTTCCGGCAAAGAGAAGGGCGGCCCACCTAAATACTCTCCATAAAGCTTTGGGAATGTGCCTGGCCTGCTGGAAGGCTGTTCTCAGTCCCAGGGGGCTTTCCCAGGCTGTGCATTTGAGCAGGTAGGCCTTTGGGGAAATTTACATTGGAGACACATATTAATCACCAGGGAAAGACTCTGGGAGCTAGCCTAAGGCAACTCAGGGAAAGGCTTCAGTGAAGAGGCAATTCTTGAGCAGTGCTTTGAAGGATCTATACAAGTCTACTAGATGAAGGCAGCCAGTGCCAACGGAGCAGCCGATGGAGGTCATCAAGAGAAGAAGTGTCTTGGAGGGATGTTGGGAAGCATTCTAGGGCTGCAGGCAAGTGCCAAGATGGAAGGGACACGTGCTCCTGAAAGGTGTGAATCTCGGGCTGTGGAGTTAGGGTACCAACACCATAGGTCAGTCATTCGGGTGCTTAGTCACTCGTGTTTACTGAGCACTTACGATGTAGTAGGCTCTGGGCTGGGAACGGGATAGACAAAGGGCTAGACCATGACAGTGCAGAAGGCAGAGGCAGGGAGACCTCTCCGAGGAGAGTAGGAAACGTACAGGAAGAGATGGGAGAATGGGCCAAGGTGGTGGAGGGACTGGAGAGGAGGCTGCGTGTGACGGATTTAAGGTGACTCTGCCTCTGCGTGTTCCTCCTGAGGTGGGCAGTCTGATTTTGGACTCTTGAGCTGCCCTGTTGGCAGAAATGACGTGGGCTCTTGGAGGCAGAGTCCTAAGAAGGCCCACAGCTTGCCTGTGGCCCCTAGCACATGCTGTGTAGGAACCTCGAGGCGTCTGCAAGCCACCGCACCATGGAGGCCACCTGTAGGTGCCCCAGGGACAGTCGTGCTAAATGGGCTGTGTGAGTACAGCTAGCGCGGAGCCCACACCCTGGCCACCTTCCGCCTGGAGCCACGGCAAGATCTCCGGATCGCGTGGCTAGAAAATTTGCATGGCAGAACCCTGGCCAGCAGTGTCACAACAGAATAAAATGGTTTTTAAACGTGTCAAGCCACTATGTTTTGAAGCCGTTTATTGCATAGCAACTGCTAAACTGGAACAGAGTGGGAGCCAGAGGGCCTTCGGCAGCGCAGCCAGGGGGTCACCTCTGGGTGGGATGGAGGGTTGCAGGGATCTGGGTTAGGACTGCCAGAGGCAGCAAATAAAAACGAGACACTCAGTTAAATTTTAGATACACAGGGAATGTGTTTTTAGTACAAATATCTCCCAAGTATTGTGCGAGTATATGTGTTGCACACTCATTGTTCATCTGAATTTCCACTTTCCCTGGCCATCCTGAATCCAGGTGAGGAAATGGCCTGGAGGTAGGGAGGACATAAGTCTGGGGACAGCAAGGTGAGGAGCCTGGGACCAGATGTGAAGACCAGGGAGTCTGGCCAGGAACTGAGTCTATACGGGCACATGCTGGTCCTGCCCACCACCCCGAGTTTGGGGACTGAACCCAGGACTTTCAAGAGAAGGTCTTGCTAAGTCCCTAAATTGCCCAAGCTGGGCTGGAATTTGGGGTCCACCTGCCTCTGCCTCTTGAGTAGTTGGGGTGACAGGCACCTGAGCATAGTCCTTAAGCACATGTCTTGACAGCAGCTGGACCCGGGCCCTTGCTGGAACCCTAGTCTCTGTTCCATGCTGGTGATAGGGAAGAGCAGGTGCAGGCTTCTGCCAGCCTGGGTGGCACCACCCAGCAGCACGTAAAGAATGCAGTCCTCCCCGAGCTCGCTGAGCCATGGCTGCGTGCCCAGGCTGCCATCCCCTCAGGCCCCTTGCAAGCATCTCCTGCCCCGCTGGCTGCCCTGTCTGCATGCAATCTCAGGCAGTCCCGACTGCTATCTTCAGACATGCTGATGCACGGTGCAGCCTGCAGTGTCGTCTGTGAGAGAGGAGGGCTCCCTGGGTTGCTGGGCTGGGCACAGCGAGCCACCTTCCATCCTGTGGGGTATGGAGGGGTGACAGCTCCTGTGTCCCCACACATTGCTGCACCTGGTTGGGAGCCGAGGGGAGCTGGCCTTTGCCCTTGGTCTGGAAGACTAGAATGCTGGGACAGCTCTTCCCCAGGGTTCTGGCCAGAAGCCCCTCCCCCAGCCCCCTCTCCACATCCTCCCTTTGCTCCTCATTCTGGGACACTGCTGTGAACGCCTCGCTGGCCCGTCCTGCCTACTTGCCTGCAGGCTGCTTTTCTTCCACTTGTCTCAGGCCAGGTGCTCTGCTGGCAGGCAAACCCTTTCTCAGGGCTGCTCTGGAATGGCCCAGACGCTGCCCCTCTGCCAGGAAACCATTCGACCTGCTGTGTGCTGGATACCACTCTAGATGCCAGGGGGCATGCTGTGACTGGACAAGACCTCTGCCCTCACGCGGTGATCGGCTCGCTGGGACAGGCAGGTGTGGCAGAGATAGGCAGGTGGTGGGACCAGGCATCTATTTGCTGCAACCTGGACTCCAGAGCCAAATTTGCACTTGGTGACTGAGTGACCAAGCTACCTGTAGTGTCTAAGCCTTGGGTGCCTCACTGGGAATGGCGGGCCATGTTCTTTACCTCCTTTCTGCCTTCCAGCTTGGGAAACAAATCAGAGAGCACGGGAAAGCTGGTGGTAGCACGTTTCCTAGCCATCAGGGGTTATTTTTGTCTCTGTGAGAACAGAGCTGTGTTTGTTAGGTTTGCATTATCAAGTGCTGCTCTGTAGAACTGGAGGACAATTTATTCAATACAGCAAGGGGGCCTGAGAGAGCTAGCAGGAATGTCCCATGAAGATGGCAGGAAGATGTGTCAGGCCCAGGGACAGCTGAGCAGGTCCCCTGGATGGAGAAAATGGGGGCCTGCTTGGCCATCCAGGCTGACACTAAGGTGCCCCAGGAGGGTGGGACGGGGCCAGGAGGAGCCCAGGGGTGCCAGAGGGAGGGGTCACTCCAGGGTCAGCATGGAAAGGCCTCTGCATTGCCAGCCTGAGGGGTCTGGACTTTGTCCACTTGTCAGCCGGGAGCCAAGAAAGGCTTTTAGCAGAGTGACACAGGCAGAAGCATGCCTTGGCGTTCATGGGTGGTTTCTCTGCTCCTTGCCCTCTCTTGAAATCCCGCCTCTCCACAGAGCTTTGCTTGAATGTCCCGAGTCCCCTCATTTAGGGCACAGACAAAGCTTTAGGGACCAAACAGAGGCAGGGGCCCCCTTCCCACCTATACTCTCACCCCAGTGCCAGCTCAGCATCCCAGTGCTGACTGGGCACCTTGTGCCCTCCCCCACATCTCACCAATCCTCCGAGCACGTGTGAACCCAGCTCCCGTCTGCCGCTCTGTGACGTGAGCATGAAACACACAGATGCCACCACAGCAAGCATCGACCTACATCTGTGGGTCGAGCTGGCTCAGAGGGGCTGAGCCCTGACTCTTTGTGATCTTCCTGGATTAGATGCAGGCTTAGTGGCTGCCATCAAAACAGCCCCTCCCTGGCTTTGGGAGGCGGGCAGAGCCAAGGCCATGGCTCGGGCAGCTTTTATTTTTGACAACGAGAGATATGTCTCGGTCAGAGGTGAGGTGCTCGAGATACACAGAGAGAATGGGGTAGAAGCTGTTTATTAAGGGCCCCCGTGGAGGGGACACAGCCTTCTTCATGGCTTCCAGAAATTCTATATAGAGGCCTCAGAGGGTTCTGTTCTTAAGAGGGGAAAATTGTCCCAGAGCCAGTGACACAGGTCAAGATCACACTAGGGTGGAAGCAGGGGACTAAATGTCGTCCAGGAGACTTGCTGGAGCTGAGGAGGAGCTGGAAGAAGGAAAGTTGGTGAACACCCTCAGGAGACGCCAGGACGTAGTGCTGGGTGGGAAAGTTGGCTTTGATTTGGCCAAAAATTGTACATAGCTGGTTTCACAAGCTTAGATGTGGTCCCTGAATCCAGCCACCACCTACTGCAAAGGGAGGCCAAGCCAAGAGAGGCAGCACTGTGCTTTCAGGCTTGAGGGAGGAGCCTGAGGAGGATGGCGGTGTCACTGGGCACCCACTGTGTGACAAGCATCTTTGTTGGCACCTGAATGAGTCCTTTCAATAGTAACTGGACGCAAAGTCAGGGGAGCACCTGTAATCTCAGAACTCAGGGTGCTGAGGCAAGAAGACTGCCTTGGATTTGAGGCCAGGCTGGGTTACATAGAGAGACCTATCTCGCAAAACCAAAGCAAACCAAACCAATCCCCCCACCCAAAAAAAAGAAAGAAAGAAAACCAAAGAAAAGTTACTATACCCCAGAGCCAAGTGTCTAATCTTGGAGAGAAGGAGGGGTAGTCCCAGAAGGCTTCCTGGAGGAGTGGTGCCTAGGTTATGTCCTGAAAGACAAGAGAGAATTAAGTGTATTGAACATGCGGCCAGTGCTATGAGCCTGAGAAACAGTGCTCATAAAGCCAGGAAGACAAGCGACGGGTGCAGGGCGATGACTGCTTTCTGCTGTGATGACACAAATCTCAGCATGAGGGAGGAGAATGAGGACCCAGGAAGACCCAGAGGACAGGACCTGCAGGGTGGCCAACCGCCCTGGCAGAGTGGTTTCGTCCTGCCGGTTTCCAAGCAGGAGTGTGGCTTGTTTGGATTTGCGTTCTACCCAGTGACCCCGGCAAGCAGCCGGGGGGCAGCTGACTCAGAATGAGCAAGAGGAGGCAGAGAGGCTGTCACAACAGCCCAGACCATGGAGGATGGGGCCCGGCCTTGGGCTGCGATGGGGCTGGAGCAGAGGGATGCAATTGAGAAACCTGGTGGGGTCCAGTTGTCTGGCTGGTGTGGTGACTGATTGGCTGTGTGCGACAAGGCGTGGCCAGGCTGGCTAGTCCTGGCTGAGCTGTGGTGGAGACATTAGGCTGATCCCAGGGTGAGACATGGTGAGTTTCAGGAGCTGGTGAGGCTTAAGGTGGCCCCAGAGTGCCAGAGAGAGCAGGAAGCCTGGGGCGTGGCCAGCAGCGAGACACTTGCTGGACTGTAATTTTGGAAACGGCAAATGCAAGACAGTGGAGGGACCTTGGGACAGGGAGGTAGCCCTGCAACAGTCAGTGCCAGAGGAAGAGGGATAGAACTCTGTGAACCCTGACATTTAGAGAGTGGGTGGAGGAAGGGAGGGCACCCTAGGAGATTAGGGGTGAACAAAGAGGTGGGAGCAGGCAGAAATGGTGACATCATGCAGCTGAGGGAGGAAGTGGCTGTAAGAGCAAGAGAGCGATAGCTGTGTTGACATGGAGGGGTGCTGGGCATAAGGACTGAGGGGGGTCCCCCAAAGGCAGCGAGGGCTGTGGATGGAAGAGATGAAACCCCACTTCCGGTAGCAGTAGTAAGTCATTGGAGTGAAGGTAGAAAGGCCTGAAAGGGAGGAGAGGTGTGTGGAGGTTCCGGCACACTGTTGCAGGCCCCGTGAGGCATAAGAGGGGCCTTCCCTAGCACTGGCTCTAGGCAAGGGCAATGGGGGTGTGCGAGGGGGATCTGGAGAAGGCAGGAAGCAGGGCACACCCGAGGGCTTCGTGGTCTGACCCAGTCGGGTGTCTGCAGGCATGGAGGGGGTAGGGTCAATGGAATCATGAGCACCAGGGTGAAGGGCAGCAGGGCCAAGAGAATGGGAGGCTGGCCACGGTGGACCACTGGACTTTGGAGTCACGCCTGAGGGTCCAGCTGGATGGTGCAGTGCCAGCCTGAGCTTGTTGAAGGAACCATGGCTAGTTTGGCTCAGGGTGAAGTTGGGTGGGATGATTAATGAGTCATCCAGCAAGGGGGTCCCTCAGATGACTACACTATTGGAGCAGTTGAAAAGGATGGTCAGAGCAGAAAAAGACATCAAGGCTAAACTGG
>PVJX010015972.1:0-41376 GCA_004027295.1 Dolichotis patagonum | reverse complement strand
CCACACTGAGATTCCATCTCACTCCAGAAAGAATGGCCAAGATAGAAAACACTACCAACAACAAGTGTTGGAGAGGCTGTGGGGAAAAAGGAACTCTTCTACACTGTTGGTGGGAGTGTAGACTGGTGCAACCACTGTGGAGGTCAGTCTGGAGATTCCTCAAAAAGCTGAGTATGGAAGTCCCATTTGACCCAGCTATTCCGCTTCTAGGCATATTTCTAGAAGAAGAACTGAAAACATCGTACCACAGTGATTTATGTGCAACCATGTTTATAGCAGCACAATTTGTAATAGCCAGATCTTGGAAACAACCTAAGTGCCCATCAACTGAGGAATGGATAAAAAAGTTGTGGTATTTTTATACAATGGAGTACTACTCAGCTATAAAGAATGATCACATTGAGATATTTATAAATAAATGGACATGACTTGAGACCATTCTCTTAAGCGAAATAAACCAAACTCACAAGGGTAAATACCATATAGTCTCTCTAGTATGAGAGTTGATAAGAGTATATAAGACTTTATGGTAAGCATGAGTCCCCATCTCATACTCTGAAGCCTTTCAATGTTTTCAATCATCAGTTGGAATGGTTTTATTCTGTTTTGTTTGACTATATCATGCTTGATGATCTGAACAGCTGTTTTGAGGAAAACAAAACATTATGACAGCTATTGCTGATTTAATATCATCCTTCTTAGAAGTCCTACCATGCTTCTTTTGTTCTACTACCATTGGTTCTATCTATCACATTGTGTCTTATTGGGATTTGAATATGTGTGATAGTTTAAACAAAATTTGTCTATCGAAAATGAGATATTATAGTACCCATTGATCATTTTTTGTTATTTGGTTCAGAAATCCCTGTAATTCTTTCACTCTGTGCATGGCTTTATACTATTGTGTTATGTTTGATATTATTGTATTTGAAACTATGCTCAACTATAGCAGAGTAAGTGATATGGTGTTAGCTACTGTTGATGTCCAGTTGTCTTAATATAAAGTACTGTGTTGCCTATTTTGTCCTGTTCTGATCTTGCTCTGTACTGCCCTCTTTTGTTTTATTCTCTTTAAAATAAAAAAATTAAAAAAAGAAAATCATTAAATTCATCCTTGTTACTCAAAAAAAAGAAAGTCTACGCATACATTTACTGAATATATCATATTTGCACCTTTAAATTACAACATATCACTTTCATTAACTTTACCTCTCTCTCTAAGATATTTAATTAATCAATTTTGCCATCAAGGAACTGGTTTTTTACTTCATTATTACTCATCTAGTCTATTGCTTTGCTACTCTAACCAACATAAGGAAACATCAGGGTACATTTATGCCACAAGCACACACACACACACACACACACACACACACAGAGTCACACATGCCATTGACCTTTTATCTTACCTATTTTAAAAGCAGTCTGAGATGATCTCCCCATTCTGTGCCAATCTTCCTAAAATGCTTTGCATATAAAAAACATGAAAGTATACTTGATCTTTTATTTACCAACAGATCTGTTGATAATACCAGTAGAATCAGTTTCCATGAAAAGTTGTTTAAACCCAGCATTTACTTCATAAAACACAAAGGAGCATGAGGTTATGTATTGGTAACAAACCACATTTTATAACTTTACTAAGTAAAAATATATACTGTCTTTTTGAGACTGAGTCCCTCTATGCAGTTTAGGCTGGCCATAGGCTCACTTCGTAGCTCAGGCTGATCTCAAATTTGCAAGTGGTTCTCCTGCTTCAGCCTTCCAAGTGCTGGGATTACTGAAGTGTGCTGCCACACCTGGCAGAATAATTAAAGATAGATTAAGATAGTTTTTAAAAGTAGATAATTAATTTAATTTTATCTGATAATAAAAGAATACAATGGGAAGAAATTGCTGTCATAGAAGAGAAAGTTTTGTAACACCAAAAAGATTTGTGGAGATAGAAGAAATAATATTACATGTTGATAAACTCAGGAGGCATAACTTTGCTGATATGAGGAGAAAAATGAGAAACAAGCAAACAAAAGCATATGTATTTCAAGTGGAAAATCAGGAACAAAGATGGTTTCTATCTAGTAGATTCTCCATTCTCAGTAAGAAGACGGCAAGTTTTTCTGGTGAAAATGGATGTGAATATTATAAAATTGGAAGGTCAAGGTTAAGATTCAACTAGTATTTGTTGCAGAACCTTGACATAATTGTAATAATTCTTGCTTCTTTTACTGAAAAAAATTAAGAATTATAAAATCTCTTCATTGGGCTATTGAGAAGATAAAATGGATAATATTTGTGGAGTCTTTAAGAATTGTTTGACATTATTGTACATTGTAAATGGTACATATTTCATTTCTGAGACTGATCATGGGTAGAATATAATATGAAATTAAAGGAAAGTAGGAAAGTTTTGAAGCATCCTTGCAAAAAATAAAAAAGGCAAATAAATAAGATATATTGGAAAACTTTCTAAACTTTTTAAGCCTCAGATGAGATAGGAGACCCTGAATTTCTTCCAACACCAATGAGTGATATGTATGTGATAACTATGCGGGTTGTCTCAGGGTCTTTGAAACAAAGGTAGACTATATTCAAAAGCAAATACGCAATAAAATTTCTGTTGTCAAATTGTGATTGAGGAAAAAGGTATCAAAGGAGGTGAGACTTACTTAGGTACGGATGTGATACAACTCTACAGGATTTATAACAAATCTTGAAATAAGGGACAGGAAAGCTAAAGTAGAATGAGTGATGTGCACAAATCCTTGCTGATGTAAATGATATCTGTATAGGAATAATACACAAGAAAGAGAGAAAATGAAATACCGCCATCCTTGACACCAGTGTTTGATTTTATACTTTTAGAAGTATAATGGATAAATATAAACCACATGAAACCACATAAAACAAACAAAAAATCCTGGCTGTTCTCCAAGATGATAACAAGGACTGAAGATCATATGGCCAGTGTCAAAAATTTTAAGCAAACATAAAAGTGGCTTGTCGTCAGACAGGAGACAGTGTTGGAAATGACAACCAAATATTCACTGTAGGAATAAACTTTCCTACTTTCCTTTAATTTCGTATGTAATGAGAAATGTAATAATCTTGTGATCTTAAATTTTAACATTATTTTAACTAAATTTTTATGGATGCATATGCTATTTTACCCCTGAAATAGAAATATTAAAGCTTTTCATTATTCTCATTTGTAATTGTTAATATTTGTACTGCTTTGCAAAATGTATTTTGTTAAGAAAGACAGCACTGGAAAATCAAACTGTTACTAGGCTGTGAATCAGCACAGATGCAATTGGGAAATGCAAGAAGAATAGAAACTTTTTTACTTTTTTAGTCAGTTTATAAAAGGCTAAAAAATTCACTTCTGTTTGGAGGAAAAATGGTGCTGAGAGCTAAAAATCCTGTATAGTTACACTAGTATTAGTTCATACTAGCGCTCAGTTAATGAAACGGAAACCAATAAGCTAAATGTTTATTTTTATTTGTGCCATAAATAAGAACATCTTTAAAACTAATTTAATATATATGTTTTTGATGTATATTTTCCCTCTTACAAACTCTCTAGACAACACTCCCTTGGAGTTATTTTACTCCAAATAATGCCAAATGTGGTATCTTCTTCAGTTCAGGGTAACACCTACAGTCTCTTATAGGAAGAAGCAATCCCTGCGGGTTTACTGAGGGGGCTCATAGAAATCTGCTTACCTGAAAAGGACTAGAGGCTCAAGACACACGCTTTACATCTCCAGGTGTCTTGTCATTTTTCAGAGAATTGCTGACAATTCCACTGCATGTAAATTTTGAGCTCAGACTGCTGACTGGAGTATTTTTTGTCAGTGAGTTTACATTTGCTTACTTTGGAATGTGCTTTTCTTTTTTAAACTCAGCTTCACCTTCCACAATTAAGTAAAAATAAACACCTCCAGTATGTGACTATGTAGTCACTCTACTCTGTTACCTATTGTGTCTTACCTGTAATTGAAAATACCTTTTGATAGTCAAGCTTACTCAGTTTACAGGTTCAAGGACTTCCTTAATAATCTTCGGTATCACTCACACAGTGCAAGCCACTCATTCTGCATGATATAGAGTGGTTAGTACTGGACTCTCAAATTTCTGAAAGTATTGCTTCTGTAAAAATTCATCAAAAAATAAAAACAAGAGAAAGTTATGAAATATTTTCCTTTTGTCTTTTTTTATTATATCAAATATAACATAATGGCAAATTCATGAGTAAAAATTTCAAATTATGTTCCTTATTCTAATAACAACAATACTTTAAATCTATTGAGGAAAACCCTAAATTTGATGTTTATATGGACAATTAACGACTGAGAATAATCCCTCCTTTTTTTAAAAAAAAATAAAGGTGTATATGGAATTGTTGTAGCAGTCTGTTTGGAAGATCATAGTTTCTCCATTGAATTCCTTTGTACCTTTAACAAAAAAGTAATTAACCATACATGAGTGAGTCTATTTTGTTTAACTTTATTTTAATCCTTTAATATTCTTTTATGTGAAAACATCATTATTGTATATTTTCTTAAAATTGGACAATTAATGTAAGTCCTGCTCCTCTGATTTTCTTTTCTAAAGTCATTTGGCTATTCTGGATTACTTGCATTTCTACACAATTTGCAAAATAAGTTTGTCAATTTTTACAATAAAAAAAGCTTTAGGGATGTTTTGTGTCATTGTACATAATGAATGAATCATTAAGGAAGGTTTGAATAAAAAATAAAAATTTAAATCATTAATTCATGCTAGTGCATAATAATAATGATACTATATCAATTTAAGAATATTCTTATCTAAATCTTTTTTTTTTTTGTACCAGGAATCAAACTCGTGACTTCACATTTGCCAGGCAGGCGCTTATGCCACTGAGCTAAATCCCCAGCCCTCTAAATCTTATTTTGAAAAGTATGATCATATTGCCATGAACATAATTTAACTTAAGTTCTTTATGAAAATTCTTGATTTTCTTTAATGTATTGTAATTTCAATAAACAAGTAGGTGATTTAAATTGTATGTGCAACTATAAAAGCAAATTATTACAGTTATCATTGTGTCAGTCAAATTTGCTTCTCTGCATCCATTGTTTGGCTGAAACTTCAACAATTAATTGCATTCCCAGGTAGAGTTAGTGTACAGATATAATAAAATATTGATTTTAAACATAGTTTGTTTATATGTTCCTTTTTTACTTATGTGCTCTTGAAAAATGAATACTATTTTTAATGTATCTACTTTGTGATTCACAAAAATAATGCAATTTTTTATCTGCATGCATCTGTATTACTATCTATATATTTAACATGTTGCCTCTAGTCTGTGCACTTCCATCTGTGACATACACCTAGTGTTAGACACTGAAGTCATGGAACTACCAGATCATTCTGTGATAAGCATCTATTTACATGCTCTTCCATGATTCTGTAACAGAGTTTGTGTGAATATAATGTCTGAAAGGAATAAATGTCTGAAAGATTATTTCTGGCACATTAGGGTAAGTGTCTCTTCTTGTTACTGATATATTGCTTATATGCTTTTAAAACCATAAATCTCTGAAAGTTTTTAAAATCATAAATCTCTTTTCTCATTTCATCATTTTTTTTCACTCTCAAAGGTTTTGTTGAAAAGCAAATTCTTAACTTGATAAAATCAAATTGATCATTTTGTGCTATATAATGCAGTTTTGGAAATCTATGTAAACAAATTGTTTTATACACACAAAATGAAAAAATATTAGAATGTTAGAATCAGTAACAGTAGAATGTAAAAATAAGAGACTATACATTTTAACCAAATTGTAACCTTTGAAACAATACTTAATAGGAAAAATATTGGAAAAATCTCTACTTCTTTGGTATATAATATTTAGTCTGTTTACAAAGTGTAACCTATACATTCCGAAAAAAAAATAAATTTAGAAAAAAAAGTAGCTTAGAAAAGCATAAAGTACACATGTACAAACTCCACCCAAGGAATGTAGACATTATGTGCTGCAACATGTAATAAAAACACTACAGAAAAAGTATTATAGAAAGGAATAAACTTATTTCACACTCATTTCACCCGACCTCTTGTTTTTTGTAGAGACTTCTGGCTTCCTTCTTGGCCCCCGTTGCCCAGTAACACTTTCCCGCCCGCACTGATTTCCTCCCCTGTCCCCTGATCTGAGTTTCTGGTTGATTGTGGCTGAAGCCTCCCTTTTCCAACTGAAGTAGAATTTATTTACCCCTCTCTAAGTTATTTTCTCAAATAACTGTCCCTTTCATTGACATCCTTTCCTGAAATTACTCCCAATACATCTTATCATTTATTTTGTTTTGTTTCCTTCTCATTTCCTCGTATTGTATATATAAAAATTATTTCAGCTGTAAATTTCATGTACTTTCTATCACCCGAACTGGAAAATAAGCTCCATTGATTCATTATCACACTAAATAAGACCTAAATGAGTGATCTCTTAAATATTTATAGATTGAATAAATAAATTGATTATCAAAAATCCAGTCTATTAAATATTTAATGATATCTTTTTTAGCTAGAAATTTTCAAGTATAATTGAAAGCCATTGATTTCCTTCTAATACTTCATAGGGAAAACAAAACTAAATATTTATACATATTTGGTTATTTTAACTGATCTTTTTGTAATTTAAAAATGATTCTAAATATTTTATTCTGATCATTTAAAAATGATTGGAGATTATTACAATGGAAATAAACACTTATTTTATTTACTAATTGCTTTTAAAAACAGGAGATCAGGGATGAGATAGAAATGCATACTTGGAAATGCTGTCTTTAGAAGCATATTTATCCTCACAAAATGTACTATAATACATATTTGTACATAACATGTACAGTGTGTGTATAATGAAGGAATTCTCTTCATGAACCTCAATTTCTACTTGAGGATAAATATAGAATAACTTATTGCAATGAGAAAATTATAATAAATAATAAAAATCTATTTTTCTGGACCATAAGTAAAGCAAAACACAGAAAAATACACATTTTTATGTTTCTTCAAAACTGGGAAAAATGTAATGAATTTCTTCTAAGATTTTGTTAATTTTGAAAAATGTGGCCATGTGTTTATTGGTATACTGTGACACATTACTATAGATGATTATAACTAAACTATGCTTTTCAAAATAATGGATAAAGCACATTTTGTGGAAGAGCAGTATTAATGTTTTTCATATTTATTTGTTCATTGACTAATCTGTCTAATTCAATAATCTCTTGTGAATCTCTTAGTTGTTAGTGTAAATTACTGAAAGTCTAGACTAATAATAAATAATAATAGTAATTCTGGGAAACAAAGCATAACAATTTTTGTGAATAGTATAAATTAAGAACACAATAAAACATTTTTGACTCAATTATAATATGTTCCAGAGAGTTATGAGACAAGTTAAAATGCTTTTTATAATGGATATTTCAAAGCATCTGAATTTTAATGCTGTCAGAAAATGGTTACAGTATTCTAGTCTAAAGAAGATAATTAGTTACATAAAGTATCAACCAAAAAAGGGCACCTTAGCATGCAACACCTCTAAATATGTTTAAAATATCTTTGATGAATCCATTTATTTCATTTAAACTCAGAAATTGAGATTTATTAAAACTAAACTTTGATATGTAAGACCCATGACTAAAGGCAAACTACAGTGTATTAATTAAGGCATCAACATAATTAACAAATAATATTTGTTACCTGTTAAATGCCCCCTATCATCTAGACATAGGAGGTACAATACTGAACAAATAAAACCATTTCATCTCTGTGTAGGTGTGCAGTTCTGTATCAAATCTAGAAAGGAAATGAAATATAATAAGGTGAATAGTAAAAGAACATAGTACACAATCTAGAAATTATTAATAGGATTCTTAAATCTCACCTTCTTCTTCCAAAGCATATTTTATTCTATGTTTCAAAGCCTCCCTCCAGGTTAGATGTAGCCATGTGATACATTTCTCAAGATAGAGAAATTTATCCTTCCATGAAATACATGAAAATGGATGTGCCTGTGGCTATACTTGTCAAATTGCCTTGCTATGTTACACCCTAGAGTTACCTAAAGACTATGGAGATTCTCATGGGCCCATATTCAATCATCTTGGAAATGAGAAATAAGATTTATCTTTCTTAAGAAAATTATTGTTGAGTTTATTTATTTCATTGTGACAAGTTTGTCCTGGATGATTTAGTATGCTTGGTGGTGTTAAATATTAGAAAAGAAAACATGTAAGAGGATAAAAAGAATAAATGGAACTCTTTGTCTTCACCATCTTTAAGTGCTGCCTTATACTCATGATATTTTCCCCTTTCTCTCTGCCTTGTAGCCCATAATGAGGAAAGAGATTCTTCAAAAGACCTGTTGAAATCCAAAGGTTTTTCATTAAGTATCAAAATGAAGAATTCATTAGGGAAATCAAATGGGACACAGCTGCCTAGTGTCCCATTATCTGATGTGTAAGGACATTGGGAAGTTCACTATGTTCCGGGCGTACAGAAAAATGAGGACTTTTATTAGGGAGAATAAAAGAAAAAATATTGGGGAACTTGTAGAAGTCTTGACACAGATTACCTGTGAGAGAATACTGAGTGGTAGACAATCTTAAAACTTGTCTTGACTTTGAAATTGACCAGATAAGGAAGATATGAAGGACAGTGTGGTTAAGCAGAGAAAAATCCAAATAGAGGGACTTGGTACTTAAAGAGAACTCTGAGTTTTCTATCTGGCACAGGGATTCAACAATGCTATATAACTAATGAGGGCTCAGAAAATCTACAAGACTTCAGCACAGGGATAGTTACAAAAGTTGACACTGTTAATGAAATCATCAGTTCAAAAGTGTAGGTAATGTTTGGGATTATATGTAAATATTCCCTGATTAGGGGAACTAAGTAAAAGAGAGAGAGAAATTTGAGGGAAAAAAAGAATACTTACAATATGGATCTATAATATTATCACAGATAATATTAGCATATCCACAGTATCATTTAATATAAAAAAACAATCAAATATGAAGAGTGTTGAGCTAAAATGAGTAGCAGGAAAATGTCATTGAATTTAGCTTTGAGATATCTAGTGACTTCTGAAAATGCACTTACTGTGCTGCATTTATATAAAAACAGATTTAAAGGAATTATACATAGTATGTATGGCATACCTGAATGCAGAGTATTGGCCCCCATACTGGCTTCTAGTAGTAGGCTTTGTTTTCTATGTGAATCAGTTAAAATGATACCAATTTCAAAATTCTATAACTAGGATCCAGTTGAAAGGTAAATAGAAAATTTCTTAGAATAATGCAAGTTTCAAAGATGCAAAACAAATGCAATAAATTTACAGATGAATGAGGAAAAAAGATGGGTAACAGACATGTAATTAAATTTTTAAGGAAGAAGAGATGACAGGATTATTCAGAGTAGATGGTGAATTTTACAGAAATATGATTGATCACTCCTCCTTTGAAGTAATAAAAAGGTCTTAGAGGAGATGGGAAAATTAAGGCAAAGTAAAGTTAGTTAATAGAGTCTATGTTAAAAAATTTTTAAAGACCAACAAGACTGGTTCAATCAATAAACGATGATTTATTTTGCTTCCTGAGCTAAGCAAGGCAATGTGAGTAAAGTTGGCCTGCTGCCCCTGGAAAATAATGGAATGGGATGGAACCAAAGGCCTAAACATTTAGAAAAATATCTAAGAATTGTGGCTTTTAAAATTTTTTTTTTATTATTTTGAAGGTAATAAAATACAACAGAACAAGACAGAACAAAGCCAATTGAGACAGTGCAGTGAAATTGGTAAAGAATGTCACAGCAGGCTACCAGGATAACAGTAATAGGTACTACAGTATATCTCATTATCTTCACAATAGTTGTTCTTTCAACCAAGCATAGCAAAATCAACGGAAATATAGAATATTATAGAACTTATCAAAACAGAATATTGAATAGAGCAATACAATTAATCAGAACAAAGCAAAACAGTGATAATAATATTTGCCTTCAAAGAGATGGTAGAAGGAAATCCGACCTATTTGCTATATTGCATATGGTCAACCTCCCAAGAGACGCTCAGACCTCTGGCTCCCATTTGCTAATGGTGGGGGGGAATGAGATGTCTTATTCTCAACCCGAGCATGAGTAGGCTCACAGCTGCTTACCAGGGAGGCAAGTGGGTTGCTTTGTTTCCCAGCACCCTAAGATCCAACGTGGCATGGATCTTGGGAGACGCTGGCTGGTTCTCTCCTTGGGGTAGCCATCACTTGACCAAGTCATGGCTGCTTACCAGGGAGGTGAGCAGGTTGCTTGGTTTCCGGTGCCCTAAGTTCCAACATGGAAGTATTGTGGCTTTGAGGGTAAAATAAAGTATGCAGCAGATTAGCAGATATCTATGAAGGGAAAGAATGAACGTGCAGTGGACACTCTGACCTGATGAACTTTGTCAGGCCTTTGAGAGAAGTCTCAGAAAGTTTTCTCTCTTTTTACCTAATGAGACATTCAAATCAAGTGAGTTAAAAAAAAAAAAGCAAGATATCCCTGATGCTCTAAAAAATGAAAAGTAGGCAAAGAAAATCACATATTAAAGCTGGGTGTGGCAGCGCACCCCTGTAATCCCAGCACTCAGAAGACTAAGGCAGAAGGATCACTGTGAGTCCAAGGGCAGCCTGGGCACATAGTGAGTTCAAAAACAGACTCAATTACATAGAAAGACCTTGTCTAAAAAAATTCCCATCACTATTCTGCTAATTTATTCCAATACCCCATCTCTACTCTCAATTCCTCATATTACTTTTTGGAATATTTATTTATTTATTTATTTTGATCCTGAGAATAATGATGACACTTGCTAACCCTTGATACAGAAAGGCCTTTGGGCACTTAAGGATGTGCTGTTTTGTTTTATTGTAATGATAGCTTTTCTAACAGTACAGGGACCTCAACTATATAATTTCACTTGTCTCTCGCTGGATGACCTCCTGCTCAGATCAAGTCAGCTCATCTTACTTCAGACTCAATTATGACTTGAAAACTCTTGTGGCTGTGGGGATTGTCCATTAATTATAGACAGTGTATTGCTCTTTAAAATGTTTTCAGTCAATTTCCAGATAAGATCTAATGGCTTTTTAATTTTCTTAAACTCTGGGGTATTTTTGCACATAAGTAAATGTGATTCTAAAGCATAGTGTCATTTTATTGCCTTGAAAGATCAATTTTTCACTGTCCTGTGAGTATTCCCACTCTACTGACATTACATCTCAATAAAGCAAACATAGTAAGAGTACACAAACATGCATAAACACATATATACTAACACATATTTACAAAGGAATGTACCTTCTACCTATCTGAAAATAACAGTAAAAATAAAAAGAAAGAAAAAGAAAACCATATCAATGTGTAAAGCATTATAACAAACAATCAAAAATAGAGATCCTAGAGATTGAGGTCTGGAAGGTTGTGCACAATAAAGTAATGCTATATTGGTAAAAGTTATATAAACATGCCTTTATTTGCAGTGTTTATCATGTTTGTCCCTTCTTTCAGTATGAACATCAGTTCCCCAGGTTAAATCTTTGTTACCTCCTGACAGAACTCTTTTGAGGGCCTTTCAATTTAACACAAAGACATCAATCTCTTTCCATCACCTAGGTCTTGGATATCATCACCAGATGTCTTTCTGTGATACTATACTATATTGTTCCCTAAATACTGTTTTTTAAACACTTTGTTGATTAGCTTAATTACTCATTCAGCATAATATTTATCAGGCAAACCTAAGTTTGGGCAGTTGATACAAAAAGGAAAAAGTCTTCAAAATAATTTACAAGCTAGAATTTGGAAGCACCCTAGAAGCAAGTTCAAATTTCTGCACTGATATGTAAGCAAGTTTCTGCTATATGCATTTTAGCACCAACATGTTTACTTAAATTGAACATCTGTACTGCAGAATTTATGTCTGATACTCAGTCTCTAGCTTACCCTGGTAATTTTTTTTGGCCTTGATTTCTTTTCTCTGTATTTGATGAAATATTTACCCATAAGAAACAGCTCACATGCTGAAGGGGAAAATTAAAATTTAAATAAAATCCTGCCTATAATGCCTACTGAGACCAAGTGGATATGTCCAGCAGGCTGATAATAGAACAAAGACTCCCGTCTTTGCTGTCTTTGAGTAACTGATAGCCTTACAATGTAAAGTAAAATTGATAGCCACATGATGTAACCTGAAATGTTTAAACTGCTTAAGCAACGCACAATGTCACCCAACCCTCCAATCATATACACCAAATCTGCTTATGTACCTCCCCACTCACTTTCTTTTTAAAACTCTTGAAACCTTGTTGGCAGGGCTAAGGTTCTTTGGGAGATATACTGGTCAGAAGCCCACTGAAGTAATAAACTACTTCTTGTTTGTCCACGTGCTTTGGTCTTTTCCTTGTAACAGTTCTCCTTTGCTTTTCAACATTCCCTGAATCATTTCAAAATAAAACTAAAATAGCAATACCAATAAATAGATCATTATTATAAAGGACTATTATGTATACAACAATGTGCTAGAGGATTTACATAGATTATTTTCTTAATAACTGGAAACAATTTATCCATTTCAGAGCTATTTCTTTAACATTTATTATGTTTTAAAAACTGACCTGAAGCCGAGATCCAGTGTAGAAATGTAACCAACCAGAATAATGAGTCAACATTTTTAGGAAACGTACACTTCTGACTAGAGGCAACAAATAAGAAATATATTTTCAGATACTTATTCTAAAAAAATTGAGGAACATAAAAATACCAAGCTTCATGAGTACTTAATATAACCACTACTCCGTTCTTATAAAGTTCTAAAAATGTGTATCTTAATGAGTAAATAAAAAATTTATTACACTAAAAGATACATTGCACAAATTATAAATAGAAAGTAAAATAAAAGATAAACAATAGGAAGTAAGGAGAAATCTTTTTTCAAATGGGACGACATAGAAGTGGAGGAAGACCGGAGGGAAAGAAGATTAAAAAAAGAAATTTTGTTCCTGTGTCAAATCCCCATGAGGAATGCAACTATTATGTACTGAAAACATGTTCTAATAATTTTATAAAGAAACATTGCCATTAATTGCCCTCAGAAAATACCCCTTCACTTCAAACACACATATGTCATTGTCCTTACCAATTTCTGAAGCACTTCTGGAAGTGCTCTTTTCTTTTTTTTTTGTTTTAAAAAGGGTAAAATTAAATACAACAAAGCACAACACAAGAAAGCAATGTAAGAGACATAAATTTCAAAGCAAGAAAATTGGAGATCTTCACTATCTATCATATTGACTCTTGTTTTCTTCCAAATAGTTCTCCATATCTTCACATACAGGGAATTCACATGAAACAACATAGTATGAAACTGCTCTGAACAGGATGAGAAAGGTGTTATTGGTCTTCAAGACCAGACATAGGGAAGCCAAGAATGGCTGTCATAGTATCTCTCATTCTCTTCAAAACAGCTGTCCATACTTCTTGTATGTTGAACTTAAACAAAACAAAACAGGCTGAAATCACTCTGAACAAAGAATAATAACAGTATTACTGAATTTCACATCATGACACTATGGAATCAGCACTGGATACTGTAGTGTCTCTTTTTCTCTAAAGTTTGTTCATTTCATCATGCATTATATAATTGGTTCTCATAAACTATTTATGCATGCATGAGTCTCTACATGTATATCTATCCTTTCTGTATTAGAGGAAAAAACTACAAAGCAAGAAAAAACAAAACGATTCCTAGAAAAAAATGAAGTGAAAAAGTCATATAAAACCATAATACAAGGTGATCTACAATGGTTACTATGATGTCTCAGCAGTATATAACAATACTAATAAAAAAAAAAAAACATTGGAGACATTCTCAGACTTCAAAAGCAGGTAATAATCAAACCATAGTGGGTATCTTAGTGAATCTTGTCATTTTCAGTATAGTTGCCTGTACTCTTAGACTTGACACTATAAATCATAACAGATTTGAATAAAATCAGTCAATACAAAACAGATTCAAATAAGATCAGTCATAATAAGACAATGTAAGTTATACACGGCTTCAGATTAAGTTAATAGGAAATTAAAGGTGATTACCATATGTGCTGCTATTTTTGGGATAGCTGTCCATGCCCTCAAATATAGTGTAAGTAGACAAACTGAAACAGAATATAATCCATCTAAATAGAGTGGTAAGAATAATGTAGATTTTAAATCTTGTTACCCTATTAACAATATCCTCTGCTCTCCTTTTACAGACAATTCCTCCCCTTTCACTCCCACAGGGTGCACAGCCCATTTTGGGTCCCAATAACTCCCTCCATTTTTAGATTGTGGGGAGCAACCTGCTATTTATCCTAACTGGTTCTGAATCTTCTGATTCATGGACTTGATCTCGAGTTGTATTCCTTTACCTATAAAAGTCTCAAGATTTTTCTTCATTATAGCTGAGTAGTTCTCTAATGCACAAAAGTGTCATGTCTTTTCAACCTATCTGTAAGTACTGGTCAAGTTGCCCCAATTTCTCTCTGGTTCCCTGTCACATAGAACATTGTTTTCTCATATTTAATTTTCTGCCCATAAACCTTCTTTCAGGTTAATTATGTTTCCAATACACACCATCTCAATGGACCCTATCTCCTGATCTACTATGACTGTGTTTCTTTTTGTTAGTATATCAAGGCCATTTATGTTGGAGATTACAGACAACCTTCTCTGCCTCATTTCTGCTATTCTATTTTTCTGCCATTGATTGTCTATTTTTCTCTTTCATTCCACTGTCTGCCCCATTCACTGAGGCATCTCTGCCACTGTTCCTGAAATCTTTGTATTCATTTTCTCTCTCTGTAGAATTTCCTTCAGTATTTTTTGTAGGGTTGGATTGGTGGTCACAAATTCCCCCAGTTCCTCTTTGTCAGGGAAGCATCTTGTTTCTCCACTGATTTCTAGAGAGAGTTTTTCAGGGTACATCAATCTGGGCTGGAGGTTATTTTCTTTCAGGGCTTGAATTACTTTGCTCCAAGCTCTTCTTGATTTGATGGTCTGTGTTGAGAAGTCTGCCATGATTTTGATGGGTTTTCCTTTATAGGTGATCTGTTTCTTTTCTCTCATGGCTTTTAATATTCTATTCTTACATTGAATTTCTGGGATCTTGATTATTATGTGTCTGGGTGTAGCTCTGTTTCAGTTGTAGGTGGCTGGAGCTCTGTATGCTTCATATATCTGCATATCATTTCCTTTTGTTATGCTTGGGAAGTTTTCCTTAATAATTTCTGTGAATAGCCTTTGCAATTCCTTTGTTTTGACTCCTGCTTCTTCATTCACATGCTTTATTCTTAAGTTATATATCCTCTTGTCGTCTTCTAGCCTTTGTATTGTTACTGCCTGTTTCCTTGTTATTTTTAAGAGATCTTTCCTTTCATGATCACACATTGCAAACCTGTCTTCAAGTTTTGGTAGTCTATCCTTAGTTTCTTTCAAACATTTTGGCCATCTTTCAATGGAGTTTTTAGTTTCCTGGTTATCTCTTTGAATCTGTTTCATGTATTCTAGGTTTTCTTTATATTCTTCATTGAATGTTTCTGTCTTTCTTTTGTGTTCCTCCATTCTTCTGTCTGTGTCTTCTTGAGAGATGCTTAGCATTTATTTTATTAAATCTACTCATATCTTGCTTAACTTGAATTAATATTTCAGTTTTGAGCTAGTTTATGAGGTCTCAAAGATATCTCTTTATGTCTGCTGATGCTGTGTTTGATGTTGCATGTTTGCTGCCCTCAATCTTTTTTGTATTTACCTCTCCTGGATCAATATTCTCAGCGTTGGGGGCTGGGGGCCTTTTCTTATTTCTTTCTCTTGTTGTGTTTTTGGTTCCTTCCATACAAGTGTATAATGTAGTTCCCAGCCCATTTTCCTGTTGGTTATGGTTTTTCTGGAGCACAAAGGCTAGGGGTTTCTGCCCTCTCCAGTTTGCTGTTGGTCACTGAGTTGCAAGCAAGGGCAGTGTATGCAAGCCCCTCCCCTCCAGGCCAGTCAACCTTCAAGGGCCTTCACTGCATCAGTGAGTGTTGCACATAGGGAATGCGTTTGGGACAATTTATTGGGTCCCAGCCAGGGATGTGACCCAGGTCAAGCAGATCCCACCAATCTGCTCTGGGAGGAGAGCAACCAAGTGAAGATACTGCCATACTCAGTTTGGGCCATCCTGTCCGACTCCAACATGTCGTCCAGTTGGTCGTCCCTTTCCTGTGGGAGGATCTTATTCTCAGCACTCACCATGAGCTAATGCTGGTCCCTCTCTGACTCCATTTTTCACTGGGATCCCTGACCTCTGATTTCAGTGCCACTGTGATGCCAATCCATAGCAGCTCTGGGCAAGTCCCGCACAGGACTGGCTCCAGGCAAGTTGCTCATTGACGCGGCTGAGCTCCATGCTCAGGACTGCTCAAGCCAGTTGCATAGCATGGGTTCTGACACTCAGGTTGATCTCGTGCATGAATTCAGGTGGCTTGGTGCTCACAGTGCTCGCCGATCTTCCCTTCTCTAATGGTAGACCCAGGACTTTGTATTTGAGCAGCTCTTTTATCTTCAGTTTCTTCTTGGGTTGAGAGAAGCCATCTCTATCTGTCTAGACCTCTCCAGGATGTTCTATTCTGCTGTCTGAGCTGTCTCTCTCAGAGAGGATATGAATTCTGCTGCCTGCTGGTCTGCCATCTTTTTTTCTCTTGAAGTGTTCTTTTGTCAGTGTTTGTAGTTGGTACATATGAAAATTATAGTGAATGTTGCTGTCAAGCCCAACTCAGTGGGAAGATACATTTGTAAATCATTCCAGTGAATTATCTACCTCATTCACCAGGCCTGGCATTATGCAACTTCTGGCTTCCCCCTCAAAGCCAAAATGACTATAAAATGCAAGTGTTTTCAATTACTTCAAAATGTCAAGGAAAGAACAACAATGCACCTAAAGACACTCACAAACAAGGACTTCCAGAACTGTTTCAGAAAATCTCAAGAATGATGGGATAATTCTGTTTGAAGCAAGAGGGAATAGTTTGAGGGAGATTAATTCCAGTGTATCTTTTACTCTAATAAATTTAAATTTAGTCATTCACCATATATTTCAATCATAACCCTATGTATTTTTAAACAAAAATACTTACTTGTATTTTAAAGTAATTTATTGATTTTCTCTTTTTGTAGTTTAAACTTTGTTAATCATTTTAACACTGTTAATGATTTTGTTTCTTTTGCTATTACTTTCTGATCTATACTAATTTTATTAAACTAGCCTGGATGAATGTAGCCAATTTTCCACCTTATATTCTAGAATGCAGAATTGTTTCTCTGAAACTGATATGGAATTTTAAGTCTTATTCATTTAAAAATATACAACACACTCAATGAATTTTTAAATATTTGACAATCATGAATTGATAATTTATTATTTTCTGTTTATAATTGTAGTATCAATGAACAACACCTTTATTCTCACTATTTTTTAGGCCTCAAAGTTACCAGTGTTCCCATTTTAATTTATAATCTGTTTGTTTATATCATTTCTCTCATGTCAATCTTAATGGTCACGGTTGAAAAATATTCCAAGATATTCCAAAAAATATTCCAAAAAACAAAATGAATTTACTCAATTTATGTTGGTTATAGGCTTTATAAATTTAGTGCAAATACTAACATAGCTGTAACTCCCATAATTCACTAAATTTAGCAAACATGTTAAAAATTTAAAAGATCAATGAAGATTTCAAACAATTATATCATCAGTTAATCAAAAGGAAAATTAGTAGTGTTCAACACACAGAAACTGAAACATGTATTGCCATCATCAGAATAAATTCACATGGATCTAAATTTGGGTTTCAGCATACATATTCATATTTCCTCTCCATATTCACTAATAAAAATGATAGCTTATTATTAAAAATACATGCTTAGCCACTTGCTGCTTCATGGTTTTTAAGATTTA
Organism: Dolichotis patagonum; assembly: GCA_004027295.1. Taxonomy (NCBI): domain Eukaryota; kingdom Metazoa; phylum Chordata; class Mammalia; order Rodentia; family Caviidae; genus Dolichotis; species Dolichotis patagonum. Next base: position 23,320 of record PVJX010015972.1, on the reverse strand, counting down.
ATTGTAAGTAGGTTATAACCAATATTTAGTTATCAATGAAAATGAAACTTTTTAATAATTACAAAGAAATTCAAATTTTGTCTTCTTGTTATTATTCACTGTTGTTTAGGACAGCTAATTAATATTTTCCATGCATGGGTCATCTTACTGGTTGAAAGGTTTATTCTCATGATTTCTTTCCAATTTGCAACTGAATACCAATAAAATTGAAATTAAAAATGTCAGTGTTGTATTTTTAAATTTTGTATTTTAAAGGGCTAAAACTGATGGGCAATAAGTCCAGTGTTTTAATATTATCCCCCAAATCATCTGAAAGTATAATTTCTCTGAACAATAAAAAAACTTAATTTATTGTGTCTCAAATTATATGACTTATCATTTGTGGATTAATATCTAGTTTTCATGACATTTTAAAGCTTCAACTTGATGTTCAAAAATAGTTTCTCAAAATATATACAGGAGAAAAGTATGCAAAAGTATTTCATAAAACATGCCATTGTGCATTTTCTCGTGATACATAAGGTAGATATGTGGTATGGTGTCATCTTATCTCATAGTTATTTAACATTAAAAGTGCCAGATTAAATAAATCTTCATCTGCAGGATCTGGCAAAAGCTTAAGTTCTCTGTGGTGATCATATAAACAATCCAACACACATCATTGTTTTTGCTAAAGGGCTTCTGATCCCTGACATTGCAAGTTGTAGGAGGAAATAGAGAAAATAATTTTGTTTTTAAAAAGGTAGAAGCAACAAACTTTCTCAACTGTTCTGTCAATGTTTTAAGAAGAAATTCAAATGCATTCAGTAATTTCAAGACTTCTACTTAAGATTATACCTGTGCACAAATATTAATTAATGATATTTGTAAGAAACCTGCATATCTCTGAAAAGAGAATATATCAATAATATATTGACAATTGATGCAGTCATTATGCTAACTATTTTAAAAGTATGGACTAACATTTTAACTTAATCAGGAAGCAGCTATGATTTTTCTCTATTTTACAAATGAGACAGTGTTTTAAGTTTAGACAATAAGCAGATCCACAATAATATGCAAACTTGAGTTTTGAAAGCTGAATATTTCCAGTATTCAACTGTATACTTCCTTCTAATATCTATTTGCCTCATACTTTTCTCCAGTTATGGATCTTGTGGATTAGATAAACAGTATATGGCCTAGTTATTTAATTCTATGTTCTTCAGTGGAATGCTTTCTCTCCACTGAATCTCTTGCCTTTTTAGGCTTTGCAGATCCTGCCCTGCTTGCCATGGTATTAATTCTTTCAGCCTCAGAGTCCATTGCATCCTGTGGTTCTACCCCCTACAGTGGCATCCTAATCCTTACTTTTGCTCTGAAAACCCATCTGTTCCAAATCAGCCTGTCATAAAAGCTACCTACTTGGCTTTGGATATGACATGATTCCTGCTTTGATTACAAATTCTGCAACATAAATTTCTCCTTCCTCAAATAAATGCATCTCTTCTGTATTGTTTTGCCTGTTCAGTATTATCACAAAGTACATAGGACAAGCGGCCCTTTCTGAACTTTGTTTTTCATGTGTACACTTGTTTGAGAATATTCATTCAGTGTTCTATTACCAAGTATTTATGTTCAGCATAATATTCTACCTCTTAGTTCATAATTTTCCTCCCAAATTTTATAGGGAGGAAGAGGCTTATCTGTCTCCATAGCATCTCTAGTGCTGTGCCATTTTTACTCTGTTTTCAGGTGAAACCCTTTGGATAAAGGGGCATTCTTTCACTTCATTCATTCATTCATTTGAGACATTATGCAGATAGATTCCAGACTTCAGGTCATTGAGAGTTTAAAGGTAGAAAAATTATGCAGCACATATTTATTGAGATCACAGGAGAAATATGCTGAGCACTGTGGGAGAACTGTGGTTGAACAAGCTTAAATCTTGGGATGTCATGATAGTGAGACTTAAAAGATATCCAAGCATGACAGAAAGATTGGGACCTTGGATTCTGTCATACAATTCCTCTGTAGCTTTGGAAACCCATTTCATTTTTGTATAATTAAATTTTCTCTGATACACAGAAATTTTGGTAATAAATGAATTGATCAGTGTTAAAGTATATAAAAAGTGTGGCTCATTACAAATTCAATGTTGGCTGTGGCAAGGTGGACTTTCACACTGAAAGAAAAAGGTCTTCCTATGATGGAAAAATCTTTCAGGAAAGACAAAAAATGCTTCTAATTACTTACAAGAACTTACAAGTGTTGGCCACATTTCTAGGGGCAACAATTTAAAAAAATGAAACTCTAAAAGATAAGCAAGGACCAAAGATGAACGACTGTTTATTCAGCATAATAATTTTATAATATAAGTTACAGGATGGAGTTACTGGAGGATGTAATAAAGTGAAATAGCAGAACCAAATGTGCATTTTACACATATAACTACAACTAAAAGTATATGAAACTTCTTTGACATAAAGGTTCAAGAAAATGTTGATGGTGGAAATAATATTGATATATATTAATATAGGAAATAAAATTTATATAGATTACTAGGTAGTTAGTAGACAAAGTTTATAAGCAGGTAGGAAGTAGCTAGTTGAGATTACTAAGAGCTACATATTTTTATGAAGTGGAAAAAAGAAAAATGATATACTTAATATACAACTTTTAGGACTATGGTGAGTATTTTATCTTGTACTCATTGTAGAGTTTGCATTTAATATATATTAGCTATAATTACCACTATTTATCTGATATGTTCAAAAAGAATGATTAAATTCTATGACTTAAATGACTCTAATGTTCACTAATGAATTACTAAGCTGGAAGTGGAAACCTGAATCAAGAAGTGATTACCTAACTTAGACACACTGTACATAACATTTCTGTAGGACATACAGACACTTGTATAAATCAGATGGAAGAAGAGATAAAGTGTTAAAATGTGAGGCTTTCGTATATGGAATGTGAGTAAGGGCAGCTGCATCCATGGAATTCAACAATATCCTGGTTTCAATATAATTTGGAATAAACCAGTTTATTTTGAGGGTCAGAAATCAGTGAAAAGTTAAAGACAAGACCATTTTCTTCAGTTTCACTCCCATTTTCATAAGGTATAAGTGGGTATAAGCCAAAGTGAATAATAAAGAAAATATGAGGATAGCCAATAATTAGTGGCTTTAGGAACTATTTATTAATCAATAGTATTTAATGAGTGATTTCTAATATGCCAAGTGATGTGTTAAGTATTTTATAAGCATTAACTCTTCTAAAAAATTAAAAATTTTTCATGTAGTGTCTTTTGTTTAATCTTTTATAGAGAAGAAAATGTGTTATATAAACAAGTGATGTACCTGAAATGAGAGGGCTTAAAGCCAAATGGCAGTCATCAGAGCAGTGACTAGACTGTGGAAAAACAGGTCATTATTCAAAGTGACCCACTGGCTTTGGCAGTCAGAAGGTCTGGTAATTCTATTGTGGGAGTAGCAATGGAGGAAATGTAGAGAAACTAAGAGGTAGGTCAAAGAAAATGAAGAGTATGTAAGTGCTTCAGCTAAGATCCAACAGGTCTTCCTTTAATCTAAAGTTAACACAATTTCTACATAAAGTACATCTGCCTCTCTAATCATTCATTAAAGGATGTGGATTTCACATATACATAGTATTTCCACAAAAATACTTTCACCTTTTGTTGTGTATTGTTTAATTCTTTCCCCCATAACAAATGACCCTGCTATGTCCAAAAATCAGCATTCAGTAAAGCATACTTTCCCTAACACATTTCACCATATGAGTTTACCCCCTAAATTGTCATTAGAATTTTGGCAAAATCTTCATAGAATGTAATACAATAATCCTCAAAGAAAGTGTAATTTAAAGAAACCCAGATTTTATAGATCAAACTATAAAAAAATTACTCAAAGTTTCAAGACTAGAAAACAACAGGTTTGCTATCAATTCTAAGACAAACTCTTTCTATACCTTGAATGTAATTTACTCCTAAACATCTCAAAAGATCCAAAGTATATTTTCCATCATGAATGGTTCCAATTGGTAAGAGAATCTTGACAAGCTTTAACTATTACTGTGTTCATAAGCTAGTTTTATTGAGTCAGTGTAATTTTGCCTCTGTAACTTCATTTTATATTAAATTATTAAATTTAAAAAATTTAGAAGAATGCACTCTTAGGACCATTTATGATTCAGTTGCCTAATTAATTTAACATGATATCAAAATAAAGCATGACACTTCATCTTTTAAAGAAAAAAATCAAAGAAACACTAACTATGACATAAACATAAGGTGATAATATATTATGCTATAATATGTTTGTAAATAAACATGCACATTCTATCTTTCATTTTGCAAAATTATTGAAGTTGTTAAGTGTTTTTGATATATTTTGAATAGATTTACATATTGCATATGTTAATGACACATTAAGATTTAAATAAGTTTCTTTAAAAAACTGTATTTGACAACCCACATGTTTTACTAGTCAATTTTTAGTTCAAAGTATTCCATTTTTAGAATGACAAAAATAATCAGTAATTCAAAATTACTTGTCGAAGGAAGAAATGCTTAGGTCATTAAATTGATTAAATTCACTTCAAGTAAAATGATAACATGTTATAAGCAAAGTTTTCCTTTACAATTTTGTGTCTTTTAATGAAAATTAATTGAAAATGAAATCTTTCTCCTTTGTGGTGGTACAATTTAGGTGCTAGATATTGCAAGTGTCTGGAATTTGAGAAATACACAAGTGAGGGTCTGTCATTTGATTGATTACCTATATTACTTATATGAGTCAGATACTGCCTGTACTATATCAATCATATGTTAGGAAAAGTTTAGTTCAAGGCCAAATACAATTCTGTCTTTCAAGGCTTTATGACATTAGTGTACTCAGTTAAACCATTATATATGTGCATGTGTATTTATCAGTTATTTCTGAACTTTGTGCAAGGAGTTGTAAGCACTCATGCTTTATATTTCCTTTTTCCAATAGAAAAGTCACTCAGGGTGCTTAAAAACAACACCAGAAAAACATAATGAATTGATATAGAAACATCTATTGAAATCAATAATTATGCAGTTACTATATACAATGACTCTAGGTATCATAATTTTGCTTGAATATTTTATCCAAAATATTCTTCTCAGAGATGTATTATTTTAAAAATAGTACACATTTTAAAGGCCTTGAAACAGAGATAGAGTTCCTATTATATTTGCTTGAAAGTTTAGTAAGACAGTTTCATTAATTTTTCTTCAAACTGTAGTGGAAATCAGGAGTCATCTTCTTAACGATGACTTTGTTCAACTTAAAATAATCTGATTTAAATTGTGTTAAAACTGTCTCAAAGTTTCACATTTAATATTGAATAATAGTTGTATTGATTTAAGGGTAGAGAATGAAACAGATGGTCCAAGTGACAAGTAAAGAACACATGAATTCCTTTTTAGATTATGGACACTGCTTTAAAAAGACCAATTTTACTTTCATCTAAATAGCACACAGTGGGCCTGTGAGTATCAGGTCACAGAATGATACCTTAATAAGTGAAATATATTTTAGTATATTTGATATATTCTAATGAGTTTAATACTTTGTGAAATATCATTAACCCTCTGGATAGTAGGGCTTTCTAGTGAAATCCCTGTTGAACTACAAATATACATCAGATAGTTGGCTGAATTTCTTTAAAGTGAAATTCCTATTGTCTGGGCCAGGTGGTAGATGCTCTCACTCCTGCTACTTGTGAAGGAAGCTCAGGAGGACTGTAATTCTAAGGCCAGCCCAGGCCACTTCAGGAAATCTGTTTCAAAACAAAGTTTATAAAACTTGGAGATGGAAGACATGCTGCATTGGCAGAGTCTATACTTGGTATGTGCAAGACTTTGGGTTCAATCTTTACTCAGAAAAAATCTACTGCAAGTCCCATTCATTTCCCTTAATAAGTTCCAAAATTTTCAACAGAAGTTTACTGAAAAGACAGTAACATAATTTTATAACCAAGGAAAAATAAAACTACATCTCAGGAAGTATCAAGATTATGAGGAGGATATTTAATTTTCTACCACAGTATGTTTAGTTGGAATCTAGAAATTGAAACTTGCGGAACATTTCCTATTAGTCTTCAGTAAGGTGTGTTATAATGTACCACAGAGGACCAGGAATCAGAAGTAGAATTTCACCACCTGTATTCCTTTTTCCCTTTGCCCTTCACTGAATATTGCACTTCTTTTTTCTACCTCTGAAGCACTCCTAAGGGGCTAGTTAAACCAAGAGAGAACATTCACTTGCCTACTGTTTCAGTCCTTGAGAAGACTGTAAGGGAGCTAAGAAAAGCAAAACAGAAAAAGAAAAAGAAATAGAAAACCCATACTTATTAAATAAATTCATATACAATGTCAATAATTCAAAAAGTAGCACACACAATTTCAAACCTAAGTGTGAAAATTGATATTCTGTTAAAGAGTATGCTAGATTTAAGGTGCAAATTCTCACTAGTATAACATTAATTTCCAAAATGCATCTGTGTGTATTATCAAATTCTTACACTTATATTCTTTTCCTATTAGAAAAATCCTGTGGATTGATGTCATCAAAATTTCCTGTTAAATATGTTTTCTGTACTTCACAAACTTTTTAAAAAGCTGCTGGCAATCATTGCCAAAGGTAAACTGCATACCACCAGTCAGTAATCTATACGGTTATCATTACATTTAGAATGTGTCCGGCATCACTGTAATTCTTATCTAATCAAAAATATGAATTTTATTAGGACAAAATTGCTCAGGAGAATTCTCCAAGATTATTTCACTCGTTTCCTGATTTTGTATGTGTCAGGCAGCAGAAACTTGGCTTAGTGCCATGGCAAGAGTGGGTATCTCAACCCATCCAGGTTTAAATACATTGTTGGCTAGGTAGGTACAGTCATAGGCTTTAAGGCCTTCACACTTACTTCAAAATTTTTCAAAGACTACCAAGTAAGTGACTGAGCTGACATTGAAATAAAAGTCATGTCAAGTGAAGTTATTATCCTTTACATACAAAATAAAAGGAAGAAGCCAAGGCACTAATTTCAGATACTAGTTGGCTTAGACTCACTACATAGTTCAGATTAGTCTCAGACGTGAGGTGATTTCCCTGCCTCAGCCTCCTGCATGCTGGAATTACAGGCATGTGCCACCACGCTTGGTTCAGCATCTATTGATAACTGACATTGCTAAGAAAATGATTCAGGTTCACTGCTAATTGTTTTCCTTTCCAAATCCTGTGACTTGCATCATTTCTTCTAAGCATATTGTTTCAAATCTCAAATTATCACTTTTGGTTCTGTTTGTACACTTGCTCAAATACCAGTTTTTAATAAGAGAGCTTTTATTGATTCTTGAGAAATGTTTAATCCCCTACAATATGCAGTGGTCATGCCTGAGTTACCTGTGCTTTCTTTCTAACTGGAGAACTCAAAGTCTTAATTCGTGTCTTGTTTGATAGTTCTATATTTTCATTATCACCAGTTTTCTATAGAATAGACAATTGCCATACCTCTGTGATGATGTTTTCTCCTCAAGCATTTCAGAGTTCCTGTTTGCATTTTGATGCAGCAACTATAGGGAGACTTGTTCTGTTTCAACGCAACATTATTTCTCCTGAAAGAGAAAATAATTTTTGCATTAAAAATAAAATGAAATGGTATGGACATGCTTAGAAATGAGTGTCAGTCTTATTTTTGCCTTCCATTGAGATCATTAAAAATTTAGATGGTCCACTTAACTTAGGGACTAATGAACCACAATGGGCTCCCTGTATACAGTGCCATGTGAGAAATCTCCCAAATGTTCATATATTAAGGGATGGGATTCTGAATTCTAAGTTATATTTCTACCACCTTCTCCCTATGATGCTTTGGACAAGTTATGTCTCCAAATCTGGTTCAGATTTACTGGAAGAAAAAAAATAAAAGAGAAAAGTTAAAAAATATGAAAAAAAGTTAATAATTAAGAATGTATATACAATAAAAAAGAAATAAAAAAGTGCTGTAACATGTCTCTGATCTGATAAACTTTACTATTCCTATATAAAGAATTCACTTCGTCGGAGAGATTATAAATGCTAAAATTATTGTGTATGTTACAGAACACGGCATAAAAGCCACTAAAGACAGAAAAGCATTTCTATCTAAAGAATAAACATTTCAACAGAAATTTCCAGAAGAAACCTGGATAATCCACAATGAGATCACACTTAGGGGGAAAAAACAAAATGAAGAAAAAAGTTTGATACCCACCATACTCTTTGAGTGTGAGTTATTAAGCTGTGAGTTTCAGTTAGTGTGGCTCGGAGAAGAGGAGCCCTGTGTGACAGGGATAAACTGTCCCCTCCCAGCTTTGCCTGTACCTTGGTTCTGCTCAATTTAGGGAAGCAATGATGGCCTTTCAGTGTCTGACCTGACAGAGGATGAGAACCACACCCTGGAAGAGAGTTTCACTCATAAGGGAAGTGAAAAGGCAAAAAAAAAAAAAAAAAAGAATAGAAGAAAGACATGGAAACAAAGCTTTTGTAAACAAGGAGAGGAAGAGGATTGAAGGGAGGGGAGGGGAATGGGGGGGAAAGAAGTATCAAGATATTATCATGTCCAGGTATAAGTTCCCTATGATGGACCTGATCATTGTGGATTTCTAAAATGTACCAATGAAATTCATTAAAGTAAAAAACAGTAACTGCTGAGAGGCAGCCACAGGTGACAGACATGGAAAGCATGAGGGCTAGACATAGACTGCTTGAGAAGCATAAGATAAGATTTCAGTGTTGGTTTTATTTGCAGTTCTCTGAAAGTCAGCCTTGTTGAACATTTTGTCAGGTGTTTAAGGGCTATTGGTATTCTGAGATGTATTTATTAATTTCAGTTGAGAGTTTTTCATTGTGGCTTTTATGTTGGGAGGGTCTGGTTTTGGTAGTGGTTTATAGTTTGAGTTCTTTATCTATTCTAGTTATTGGCTCTTTTTCTAAACTATAGCTGGCTCAAATTTTTTCCTATTTTATAAGCTGTCTGTATTAGTAGTTTGCTGTATAGAAGCTTTTTAATTTGATACAATACCACTTGCTAACTTATGTTCTTCCTTGTGTGGCCTTTTTCACAAAGTCTCTGCCTATACCTATGGCCTCAAGAATTTTATCTTGCAGTAGATTAAGTGTTTCTGTTTTAATACTTAAAATTTTGTCCATTCTGATATTATTTGCATACATAACAAAAGATATGTCTAAAACTTTTTCAGCATCCTTTGCTAAAAAGGCTGTATTTCCTCCCTTGTATGTTTTTGGCATCTTTGTCAAAGATGAGGTAGCTAAATGTATTTGTGGTTGTTTCTGTATTTTCTATTTGGCTTCATTAATCTACCTGTTTGGTTTGGCACCAGCCCTATGATGTTTTTTTCACTCTCTTTGTAGAATATAACTTTGAAAGTGAGAATTGTGATGCCTCCTGCTTGCTTTTATTGCCCAGAATTGCTTTTGCTATTTTGGGCCCCTTCTGATTCCGTATCACATGCTTTTATCTAGTTTTGTGAGAAGTGTTCATATTTTGATTGGAATTGCATGATATCTGTGTATTAGTTTTAGAAGTATGACCATTTGATACTATTGGTCCTGCCTATTTATGAGCAAAGGATGCCTTTCCATTTTCTGATATCCTCTTTTGAACTCCTTTATCAGAATTCTATAACTTTTGTTGTAGAGGTCTTCCCCTTCCTAGGTTACAGTAATTCCCCAGTATTTAATTTTTCTTGATTATTTTATAAATGGTATTGTTTTCCTAATTTTTCCTTGGTGAGTTCATTATATGTGTACATGCACATTATTAATTATTCTGTGTGATTTTGTATCTTGCTGTGTTGTTGAATTTTTTGTTAAAGCTACAAGTCTTTTGATGAGTTTTTTGTTTTATTTTCTGTGAAAGCTCATATAACCTGAAAATTAATATGAAACATTTACTTGTCTTATACATACCACCTTTATTTCTTTCTCTTGCCTGATTCTCTGGCTAGTGTTTCAGTAACTGAACAGAATTTGTGATAATGAACATTCTTGTCTTGTACCTTATTTTAGAAAGTAAACTTTCACCACCTCCCCATTTAATAAGATGCCAGTCATCGATTAGTATTAAATGGCTTTTTTTTTTGGTAGAGGTAAGGTCCTTCTATATTTCTCTTTTCTTCAGGGTTTTCATTATGAATGGCTGTTGGATTTTGTCAAAACTTTTTTTTTTGCATGTTTTGACACCACCATGTAGTTTCTGCCCTTGATTATGTGTATGTGGTATAATATATTTATATATTTGCATATATTGAAACATCCTTGCTTCCTTGCAGTTCTGAGATGAAACCTGCTTGCTCACTGTGTATAATCCTTTAATGATTTGGTACATTCTATTGCCAGTGTTTGAGAATTTTTGCATCTATGACTATTAAAGTGTTTCTTTTTTCACTGGATCCTTGCCTACTTCTGAAAATTTAAATGATGCTGGCTTCAAGTAACAAGTTAGGAAGCCCACTTTCCCTTCCAAATTCATTGAAGTGTTTGAGGAATATTTTGATACAACCTCTTATAAAGTCTTGTAGAATTTGTGGTGAGCCACTGGGTCCTGGACTGTTCTTAGTTAGTATTTATTTTATAACTGTCTCAAATTCATTGCTTATTAATGGGCTGGTAAGAAATTTTGTATCTTCCTTGTAGTTTATTTATATCTAGGTATCTGTCCAGTTCTTTAAGATTCTCCAATAGGTTCGGCTGTAATTTTTCATACTTGTTATTACTGATCTATTGTGAATTTGACTTTTTTCTTACTAATTGCATTGAGGTCACTCTTTTCTCTATATTTTTTTGATGTGTTTGTGTTGTAGTCAGGGCTTATACACAGAACAATTAGAATCAGGACATGAAGTTTATATTATTTTATGATGGTCACCCACAGTTAACACAAGAAAGTGCAGGAAATCTGTCCACAACACCAAAGACATAGAATATTTCACAAAGGGCCTGAATCCCACAGCAATGTCCTCTATGAGTCCAGATGAAGATCCAGAATTCATGACATTGCCTTCTATGAGTCCAATTGGAGGTCTAGAGTCCACAAGAAGGACTCACGCCAGTCTCTTTTACAGATCTTTGCTGGGAAAGCCCAAAGGTCAATGGTGAAAGCTAGAGTTTATACCAGCGGGGTGAAGGAGCTGTGCTTATAGGTTGAAGGTTCTGCACTGGAGTCGAGAAGTCATACTCAAAACAAAAACCAAGGCTGTCCTGAAAACCACAACAGCCATCCTCCGTGACATAGAGGCCCTAAGCTCCTCTGACAATAAGCACGGTCAAGTAAATGCCAGGAAGCCAGGGTGATGAGTTCATCCTGTAGAATAAGCAGCACACATCTTCCCCTCCAGGCCAGGAAGCAATGATTAATGTAAGGACCAGAGCGTTTTCAGGAAACCAATGGCTCCAACAGCAACACGTAGGAGAACCCACAATGCCTCAACACCTTAATGCTTAGCTTCTCCTTCACCACATCTCTATTTATACTAGTAACTTTCCTCAGGTGGAGCATCTATGTGGTGCCCTGATGATTTAATTTAGCTGGCATTAAGTTGACCTCCAGTTTTAATCCATAACACAGTATGAATGTATTGGTGTTTATTTGATCTCTTATATTCAGAAATGTTTTTTTAATCAATTCAGAGGCCCTGATATTCAGTGCATATATGGATTGTGACCAATACCCCTCCTCACAAACAAAAATCATCTATATTTCTGTGGAAATCAGTGAATTGCATTGCTTTTCATTAGATATTATCTTAGATGATACTAGGCTAATTCATAATCCTTGAAAATCCAAACTCCATAAAATAATGTAATATAGGCTATAGTTTCTCAATTAAAGACTCTTTGTTGCATTTCAATATCTTTCCAAGTGTAAACTAAATGATATTTTTTGTAAAAAGGTGATTCTTCATGGCTGAGGATGTAGCTTAATTGTTAGAGTATTTGCTGAGCATTCACAAGCATTTGACTTCAATCCCAAGCTGCTAGACAGATAGCTGTATGATAGGTAGATGATAAATAGATATAGATAAATAGATAGGTAGATGATAGTTGGATAGATAGATGGCAGCTAGCTAACTAGAGAGACAGATAATAAAAGAAATGGGCACAGAGCACGACAAAAAACATGCTTTCAGTATTTGCTTTCAATACACTTTTAAAAACAGTAACTATAATGAAGGTATAGCAAACAGAGTCAAACTTAATTTTTCAGGCAGTTCTGATTCATAGGTAACTTAGGAAAACTTCTTTGATGACAAAAAGGAAATATCACATATGCTGTTTTGTCCTACCCAAATTTCGCCTGCAGTTTTAGTAAGATTACCTCTATTTGTCCTGAGGGAGAATGTACTTACTAATGTCATGCAGTGTTTTGATTTTGAAATTCATGAGTTTAAGTACATATTTAGTGTATTACATAAATGCAAAACTGAATAAATAAATATAATAAATTCATCACAAAAATCAGAAAAATGTTACACTGCTGTCAGAGAGAAAAGAATAACCTGTGGATAATTAGATGAAATTTATGTAAGTTATTAAAATAAGCAAATAATACACAAAATCAAAATATCTATGTAAAAGAAACTAAAATATAGATACATTTTATCTGTAGATTATAAATATAGATTATGTTTTGTTAAAAGGTTAACTCTAGGTTAATTTTTTAGAAAATAAAACAAATACCATCAGAAAGAAGAATTAAAATGGTATACAACTTCGAATTAAAGATAGTGATGTACATGAACTATGAATCAGTACCAAACAGATTATACACTAGTATAGTACATTAGTGCTTCAGTTCATGAAATTAATTAGTTCCACAATGCTGGAAAAGATGGTCAAGTTGAGGCCAGGGATTCAGTTCAGCAGCATAAGAGCCTGCCTCACAAATGTCAGGTTGTGAGTTCAATCTCCGGTACCAAAAAAAAAAAGATGGCCATGTTTGTGCTCCTGTTGTGAACCAAGGCATCACTGCACAAACTATTAAAAGTATGTGGCACATACATTTTTTGTTTAAAAAAATGTTCCTGATATATATTATAACATTAAAAAATATTCAGTTGTAGCACAGTGTGTATAGTATGGCATTATTTTTGTTTTTCTTTAAACATGTAATTGTGTGTGTTTGTGTTTGTGTGTGTGTGTGTGTGTGTGTGTGTGTGTGTGTGTGTGTATTTCTATATCCATTAATGTTCTATGGAATAACAGGTTAAATCCTGTAATCACTGGCTAACCCTGGAAAAGAAACTGCTGTCAATGTCAGGAGAAAGAAAAGACATGTACTAAACCATTGAATTAGACATAGCACAAACAATTTTTAGTTACAATCAATAAATTTCCATCAATAATTTATGTACAAAAAGTGTAGGAATGACAAAAGATACATATGAGACAAATTAATGAACCAATAATAATGTTTTAAAAAATGGTGATTGTGATGGTGCTGATACTCAGGAGGTTGAGAAAGGAAAATTGAAAGTTCAAGGCCAACTTGGACAAATTAGTGGGACCCTACATTAAAATAAAATAAAAAGGTCTGGTAATATAGTTCAACAGTAAAGCACTTGGCCTAGCATACATGAAACCCTGAATTCAATCCTCATTAATCACATGGTATACTCCTACCCTTCCTCCCAAAACAAACAAACAGAACCCAAAACAAATAAAAATTGAAACTCCTTTTTCATATAAATTTAAAAATTCATAGAAGAGTTATTTCAAACTTTAAGACATCTAAATCTATGAAATTTCATCAGTATACATTATGTACAACAAAATTAGGATAAAATGATTTTTATAAACACAATTCAATAATAAAATTTATAGTAAGAACACACTATCAGCTTCTCATGCACAAAAATATTTGGAAATATGTCACACAAATATCTAGTTTTTAAAAATTATATTAGATAGGCTGGAAATTTAGCTCAGTGGTGTAGCACTTGATCAGCAAATGTGAGTTCCTGAGTTCAATTCCCTGTATCACACCCCCAAATGTTATTAGGACTATTTGAAAATATATACACACTAAAATCTTTACTCATGACATTTAGAAAGGAGATAACATTATCCCCATTCTGAGTTACTGCACCAGCCTCATTGGTGATTTCCATAAAAATTGATAGTGATTATTTTCAAACTCCCATCATTGTGCTCTACCACTGCATATGCCACAGCTGTACTTTGTTTCCAAAAAGTACAGCTCTATAGGTCCGAGTAAGAATTTTGGCATCTTCTGATGGATTGGACATGTATATAAAGCGATGACTTCAAGACCTGCATTCTGCTCCAGGAAATGAAGGTGAGCAAGGTAATTTCCAGCACACAGGAGAAGCTTTGAAACATTGCTCCCAGCTAGTAAGACCCCACCCTGCATCCTCAATCAATAGAGGATGCATGAAATGCCCAAGGGGCCTAACTGGGCCACACCTAGAGATCTCCAAGCACCTAGCAGTTACCTGAATTCCACCCTGGGAGATCAAAGTGCATGAGGTGATTTCCAGCACATGGGGAAGCTTTGGAACATTGCTTAAAACTCAGAAATATATGAAAATGACAAAACTAAACAGCAAAATGCAATCTCAAACCTACATCCCATCCCAAGCAAGCCTAGCAGATATGGACATAGAAGAAAATGTAAGCCATACACTTGAAACTCCTGAAATGATATCAATTGAAGTATGAAACAACTCTGAGAAACTATAAAAAATCTCAGATCAGAAAAAATCTCCCAGATAAAAGAAGAAATAATAAATTTAATGAAAGAAATGCTAAACACATCTAAAGAGGACATAGTTAAAATTTAGAGGAACAATGCAAAAATATGGAAACCATGAATGAAAAATATAAGAAACACACAATGCATGAAACAAATTCAAAGAGATATACAGGAAATCAAAAATTCCATCAAAAGTTGGCAAAAGTGCCTCAATGAAAGTGAAGATAGACTTTTAGTCCTTGAAGACAAGGTTGCATCTAATGAACAAGAAAGAAAGATCTTTTAAAAATAACAAGGTATTGGGAAATAACAATTTAAAAGCTGCAAAATGATGCAAAGAAAAACATAATATTGATAGGTATAAACAAAAAAGAAGGTGACAACACAAATGATAACAAGAGACTATTTACAGAAGTAATAGCTAAAAACTTCCCAAACATGAGAATGGAAACTAACATATAGATCAGTGAAGCATATAGAACTACAAATAGCCATAAAAAAATAAAACTACACCAAGGCATATAATAATCACCATCCCAGAAATCTAACATAAGAACAAAATATTAAAAATTGTTAGAGAGAAGAGACAGATCACCTATAAAAGAAAGCCTATCAGAATCACAGCAGACTTCTCAACACAAAGAAGTCAAGAAGAGCATGGAGTGAAGTATTTCAGATCCTAAAGGAAAATGTCTTCCAACCCAGACTGATGTACTTTGCAAAACTGTCCTTCAAATTTGAGGGAAAAATAAAATACTTCCATGACAAAGCACAGCTGAAAAACTTCATGATCAACAAACCAACCTTGCAAAGAATACTGAAAGACATCCTAGATATACATAGGAAAAAAACCACTAAGCAAGGCAAACAATTAAACAGAGTGGAAAGGTAAAGAATCAACAGCAGAAAGATAACATGTCAAAAATAAACCAATATATATCTGTTATAACCATTAATGTAAATTGCCTCAGTTCACCAATTAAAAGAAACAGACTGGCAGAATGGATCAAGACACAATATACAACCATATGCTGTCTACAAGAAACTCATCTAACACAAAAAGAAACTCATAGACTGAAAGTCAAAGGCTAGAAAACAATACTCCACGCAACAGGAACCCCCCGACCCCATCAAAGCAGGTGTAGCTATTCTGTTTGCAGACAATGTGAACTTCAAACCAAGAATGATTCAAAGAGATAAACAAGGTCACTACATACTAGTTTGGGGAAAACTTCAAGAGGAAGAGATAACAATCTTAAGTATATATGCACCAAATTCAGGAGTACCTAGCTATACAAAATAAATATTAACAGAAATGAAAAATCAAATAAGCAAGAACACAATTATAACAAGATAACTTAACATCCCATTGACACAAACAGGCAGATCAACTAGACAGCAAATCAGCAAAGAAATATCAGAACTGAATCACACCTGTGAACAAATGGACTTGGTGGATGTATACAGAGTGTTCCACCTAACAACATCAGAATATACCTTCTCAGCAGAACATGGGACAGTCTCTAAATAGACCATATACTAGCCCACAGAACATGCTTAAATAAATACAAAAGAATTGAAATTATCCCATGCATGTTACCAGATCATAGCACCATGAAACTGGAAATTAATGACAAAAGGAACTGCTAAAACCCCACAAACATTTGGAAATTCAATAATACACTCCTGAACAATCAGTGGGTCACAGAGGAAAGTAAAGAAGAAATTAAGCGATATATACAAGCAAAGAAAAATACCAATACAACTTACCGAAACCTGTGGGATGCAAGGAAAGCAGTCTTCAGAGGAAAAATTATTGCGGTGACTTCCCACATCAGAAAAACAGAACAAACACACATAAACAACCTGATGTTACACATCAAACATCTAGAAAAAGAAGAGCAAGTGAAGCCCAAAGCCAAAAGAAGGGAGGAAATTATAAAAATCAGAGCAGAAATCAAAGCAATAGAGAAAACAACACACACAAAAAAACAATAAACTAGAGAGTTGGTTCTTTGAAAGAATAAATGAAATTGATAAGCCTTTAGCCAACCTTATTAAAAAAAAGAAAAGAAAAAACTCAAAGTCATGCAATAAGAAATGAAAAGGGTGAAATCACTGCAGGCCCTGTGGAAATACAGAAGATCATCAATACCTATTTTGAAAACCTTTACTCTCATAGGCTCAATAACACAGAAGAAATGGACAGATTCGTGGATACATATGAGCCACCAAAGCTGGGTCACAAAGATGTAAAACTGCTGAATAACCCAACCTCAATGATCAAAATTGAAAATGTAATTAAATCCTTATGAACAAAGAGAAATCGAGGCAGGTTCACTGTGGATTTCTATAAGTAATTCAAAGAAGACTTAATGCCGACACTCCTCAAACTCTTCAATGAAACTGAAAGGGAGGAAATTCTCCCTAACTCATTCCTGGAAGAAATATTACTCTAATGCCAAAATCTGAGAACATCCAACCAAAAAAAGAGAACTACACACAAATCTCCCTACAGAACATAGATGTAAAAATATTCAATAAAACATTGGGAGACAGAATGCAGCCAATCATCAAGATTATACACCACGAACAAGTGGGATTCATCCCAGGAATGCAGGGATGGTTCAATATACAAAAATCTGTAAATGTAATCCAATATATCAATAGAGCCATAAATAAGGACCACGTGATCATCTCTACAGGTGCAGAAAAAGCTTTTGATAATGTCCAACACTTATTCATGATGAGAATCTTACAGAAAATTGGAATAGATGGTCTTTACCTCAATATGATAAAAGGCATCTATGACAAAACAACAGCCAGCATCTTATTACACAGCCAAAAACTCAAAGCCTTTTCCCTAAAATCAAACACCAGACAAGGACGTTCATTATCACCACTCCTATTCAAAATAGTGCTGGAAATACTAGCCAGAGCAATTAGATAAGAGACAGAAATAAGAGTAAGGATAGGAAAAGAAGAAGTTAAACTATCATCTTTTACAGGTGACATCATACACTACACAGAAGCCCTCCCAAAAAACTCCATTGAATTATTCATAAGTATAATAAAAAAATTCAGCAATGTAGCTGCATACAAAGTCAGCACTCAAAAATCAATAGCATTCCTATACACTTACAACAAAATCACTGAGAGAGAAACTTGAGAAGCCACACCCTTCACAATAGCATCCAAAAAATGAAATACTTAAGAATCAATCTAACAAAAGCAGTGAAAGATCTATCCAGGGAAAATTATAATACCCTGAAAAAGAAATTGAAAAGGTCATCAGAAAATGGAAAGACATCCCTTGTTCATGGATAGGAAGAACAAATATTGTGAAAATAGCCATTCTCCCAAAATTGTTATAAAGATTTAAAGCAATCCCAATCAAAATACCACTAG
This sequence comes from Dolichotis patagonum, assembly GCA_004027295.1. Lineage (NCBI taxonomy): Eukaryota > Metazoa > Chordata > Mammalia > Rodentia > Caviidae > Dolichotis > Dolichotis patagonum. The sequence goes on along the minus strand of PVJX010015972.1, from coordinate 5,101 downwards.
CATACCTCACAGATCTAGATAAATGACTCCTAAAATTCATCTGGAACCAGAAGAGACCTAGAATAGCAAAGGCAATTCTAAGCAGCAAAGGCAAGGCAGGAGGCATCACAATCCCTGACTTGAAGTTATACTACAAAGCTACTGTAATAAAATCAGCATGATACTGGAATAAAAAAAGACCTGAAGATCAATGGAATAAATTAGAAGATACAACTACAAACACACTCAGCCACCTTATCTTTGATAAAAGGGTCAAACACACTCCCTGGAAGAAAGATAGTCTCTTTAACAAATGATTCTGGAAAAATTGGCTCTCCATATACCAAAAACTAAAACTAGACCAATGCTTATCACCATATAATAAACTAAAGTCTAGATGATCAAAGATCTAAATATAAAACTCAGAAACATTAAATCTGTTGGAAGACAAACTAGTAGAAATTTTGAAGACATAGGGATAGGTAGAGAATTCATGAACAAGAATCAAACCACATTCCCAGAATCAATAACTGGGATCACATCTTATTAAAGAGTTTTTGCATCTTGAAAGAAATCTCCAGCATAGTAAAAAGAGAACCCAAAAATTGGGAAAAAATCTTAATGAACTGTCCCTCAGACAAAAGACTTCTGTCTAGAACTTATAAGAATTGAAAAATATCAGACCCCTGAAATTCAAAGACCCAATCCAAACATGGGCATCTGAGATTAATACACAGTTCTCAGATGAAGAAATACAAATGGTACATAAATACATGAAAAAATGTTCATATCATTAGTCATTAGAGAAATTCAAATTAAAAACACACTGAGATTCCATCTCACCCCAGAAAGAATAGCCAGGATAAAGAAAATTACCAACAACAAATGCTGGAGAGGCTGTGGGGAAAAAGGAACTCTTCTGCACTGTTGGTGGGAGTGCAGACTGGTATAACCACTGTGGAAGCCAATCTGGAGGTTCATCAAAAAGTTGGGATTTGAAGTCCCATTTGACTCAGCTATTCCACTTCTGGGCATAGTCCCAGAAGAATAGAAAACTACACATCACAGTGATATAGGTGCACCCATGTTTATAGCAGCACAATTTTTAATAGCCAGATCTTGGAAAAAACCTAAATGTTCATCAACTGAGGAACGTATAAAAAATGTGTGGTATTTTTATACAATGGAGTACTACTCAGCTATAAAGAATGATCACACTGAGATATTTATAAATAAATGGATACAACTTTAAACCATACTCATGGGCTGGGGATTTAGCTCAGCAGTGTAAGTGCCTGACTGGCAAGCCCCAGGTCATGAGTTCAATCCCCGGTACCGAGAAAAAAAAAATAAACCATACTCATAAGTGAAATAAATCAGATTCACATGTGTAAATATTGTATAGTCTCCCTAGTTTAAGAAATGTTAAGAGTACATAAGATACAAAAACCTCAATAAATTCAGTGAAAGGATAATAATCTGCTCAAAGGGGGAAAAATAATATCTCAGGGAAAAGGATGAAAAAGAATATGAAGTGAAAAGAAAAAATACCTAAAGTTATATAAACACAATCAGGATAGCTAAGGTGATTATGCTACAAATTCTATAAGTTCTTAGAAAAAGAGAGTTAACATTCATAGGATTGGAACAGTTTTGCATGTTAGTGTCTGGTGATCTAAGGAACTCTTGAAGATCATCATATAAAATAACCACCCTAGTTATGCTCCTACCACCTTGCTTTGAAGGTCTATATTGTTAGTGTTTGGGGCTCTTCACTACTGTTATTCATTTGTCTTTTTTGTTTTATGTTTTTCTAGTAATTTGTTTTTTTTTTTCACTCTAATACAGAAAAGATAGGTATACATGTAGAGACTTATACATGCATAGAACTTCTCTTAGTTTATGAGAATAGATTAGATAATGCATGAAGAAATGAACAGCTAATTTGGAGAACAAGAGACATTATGTTATCCATTGCTGATTCTGTATCGTCATGCTGTGAAATCCAGTAATGCCATTATTCTGTGTTCAGAGTGATTTTTGTCTGTTTTGTAATGTTTAATTTCAACATACATGAAGGTATAGTCCACTATTTTGACGAGAACAAGAGACATTCTGGTAGCCATTGTTGATTTCCCTATAGTCTGGTTTCAAAGGCCTATAATGCCTTCATCACCCTGTTCTGATCAATTGATTACTATTTTGTTTTGCATTAATTAATTGTGTATGAAGATATGGATAACTATTTAGAAGAAAACAAGAGACATTATGGTAGCCAGTGATGATCTCTTGTTGTCTTGCTTTGAAATTTGTGTCATTTACATTGTTTTCTTCGTATCAGCTTTGTTCTGTTTTATGTTTATTTTCACCCTCTTTAAAATAAAATTTATAAAGAGAGAGATGACTTCAAGTCTTGCCCATAAGCAATCAAAAAGTTATATTTTTCACCAATACTCTGTATGACATGTAGTAACTGAATGAATAGAAAATGACAGAAGCAATAAATCTTGCAAAATGCTTTTATCAGAAATACAAAGACCAGGAAATTCAAAGATAAAAACTATAATAAATGTAAATAATATTGACAATAAGGTTCACATACAAGACAAATAGATTAAAGTACTCCCTCAAACTTGAAAGTATGTACTCTCACCAACCACATATTGTAAACAATAATGATATAATGATCTTTGAAGGATGTAACAGATTATTCCAAAGTGTAAACACCAAATATTTTGCCTTCTATGAAAACAACACAGTAAATTGATTTTAAAATGTCTTTCTCATCCTATATTTGAAAAGAAATTAACATCTAACTCATAGAACAAAGGATTACATGTTACAATTATGAAAAAATTAAAAAATAAATTATGAAATAATGATTGTTTCAGAACAACCTAGTGTTATTATATGAAAACCATCCCCAGATGGAAAAAACATGAGGAAAGTCAAGTTGACAGAGCCAGATTGCTCAGAAAGCAGTTATTTTTGGAAACCTCAGTAACAAAACCATGATCACAAGTGGCAGCAAGACCAAGTGGTTCTTCACAAGTGAACCATAAAGAAGGTAATCACAAAAGTGACTGCATCCTCCCTGTAGCTAGAAGTTATCTGGTTCATTTTGAGCCAATATCAAAAAGTTTGACATGTATCTGGCCCCAGAGTCTGTTTGTAAACCTCCAATGTGTCTTTTTCATTGTTGATACATTTATACTATATTGTAAAGCTATGTGAAAATCTACTGTGGTACTAAAGGACAAACCTGATGATTGTAATCCAAGTGGCTATAATCATATCAAGTGGAATGCATAAAAAAAGAAGAAACAAAAGGTCAGATATTGAAAATCATAAGTTATAACCAAAATACTTCTGGAAGGTGATCATACACAGATATATGATTAATGTTATTTGAAAACAAGTGGTCAAAATATAAAACTAGAGGTTTTCCAAAGATGGCAGACTGGTAGGTAGCAGGAGAGAGATCCTCTCTGAGACAGATAGCTTAAATGCCAGAATTTAACACCCTGGAGAGACCCAAACAGAGAGAGATGGACTCTTTCAACCCAGGAAGAAACTAAAGTTAAGAAAACCACTCAAATATGCAGTCCCTGGGCTACCATTAGTGAAGTTAAGATCAGCAAGCATGGTGCCCTCCTCGAGCCGCCTGAATTCCTGCCAGAGAGCAACCTGACCGACCAAACTGCACCGATGCGACTGGCTTGAGTGGCTGGAGTGTGGAGCTGAACATCCCTGCGTGCGGCTCGCCCAGACCTGGCCCTGCACACAACCCACCCAGAGGTACCGTGAATTTGTGCCACAGCTGCACTGAAGTCGGAGGTCTGGGAGCCCAGCAGTTATCAGGGACCAGCATCAACACACGGTGAGTGATGGGAATAAGACCCTCCCATGGGAAAGGGGAAACCAACTGGAAGACATGTTGGATTTGGGCAGGACAGCCTTAACTCCATAAGGAAGTGGCTTCAGGTAGTTGTTCCCCTTGCCGAGTGGATTGGTGGAAACTGCTTGGATTGGGCCGTGCCTCTGGATGGGATCCAGTGGGTTGCTACAAACTAATTCCCTGAGCACAGCCACACACTACACAGTGAAGGCCTGCAAATCTTGACTGGCCCGGAGGAGAGGAGCCAGCGCACACGGTGCTTGCTTGAACTTCACTCTCTGATAGTGGCCTGCAGAAGGCAGAAGCCCCTAGCCTGTGTGCTCCAGAGGAGCCTTAACCAACAAGCAAAGGGGCTGGGAATTACACTGTACACTTGTATGGAAGGAACCAAAAACATGATGAGAGGGAGAAATAATAAAGAACCCCAAGCCCCTAACCCTGAGAACATTGATCCAGGAGAGGTAAATACAAAAGAGATTGAGGGCAACAAACATGCAACATCAAACACAGCATTAGCAAACATAAAGAGATATCTTCAGGACCTCGTAAGCAGGATCAAAACTGAAATATTAATTCAAATTAAGCAAGAGATAAGTAGATTAATAAAAGAAAGGCTGGGCACCTCTCAAGCAGACACAGACAAAAGAATGGAGGAACACAAAAGGAGAGAAACATTCAATGAAGAAAACAAGAAAAACCTAGAATTCATGAAGAAAATTCAAAGAGATTATCAGGAAACTAAACACTCCATAGAAAACTGGCAAAACTGCTTGAAAGAAATCAAAGATAGACTATCAAAAATTGAACACAGGCTTGCAATGTGTGATCATGAAAGGGAAGATCTCTTAAAAATAACAAGGGAGCAGGCTGTAACAATTGGAAGGCTAGAGGTCAACAAGAGGATCTATAAGTTAAGAATAAAGCATGTGAATGAAGAAGCAGGAGTCAAAACATAGGAACTGCAAAGTCTATTCACAGAAATCATTAAGGAAAATTTCCCAAGCATAGAAAAAGGAAATGATATTCAGATGTATGAAGCATACAGAACTCCAGCCACCTACAACCAAAACAGAGCTACACCTAGACACATAATAATCAAGATCCCAGAAATTCAATATAAGAACAGAATATTAAAAGCCATCAGAGAAAAGAAACAGATCACCTATAAAGGAAAACCCATCAAAATCATGGCAGACTTCTCGACACAGACCATCAGGTCAAGAA
>PVJX010015971.1:0-41376 GCA_004027295.1 Dolichotis patagonum | reverse complement strand
TTTTGAAGTCTTATAATGTCTCTAATGCTTTGTTTTTATTAATGTTGTTATATACTGCTGAGACACCATGGTAACTGTTGTAGATCACCTTGTATTGCGGTTTTATGTGACTTTTCTGCCTCATGCTTTTCTAGGAATTGTTTTGTTTTATCTTGCTTTGTTTTGTTTTTCCTGCTAATACAGAAATGATAGATATATATGTAGAGACTCATGCATGTGTAGAGCTTGTAAACAGTTTACAAGAACCAACTATATAACACATGTTGATATGAACAACTACTTTGAAGAAAAAGAGACACTACAATACCCAGTGCTGATTCCATAATGTCATGATGTGAAGTCCAGCAAAACTATCGCTTTTTGTTCAAAGTGATCTTAGCTTGCTTTGCCTTGTTTAAGTTCAACACACATTAAGTTATGGACAGCTGTTTTGAGGAGAATGCGAGACACTATGACAGCCATTCTAGGCTTCCCTAATGTCTGGTCTTGAAGACCTGTAATGCCCTCCTCGTCCTGCTCAGATCAATTCCATACTAGGTTGTTTCATGTGAATTTCCTATATGTGATAATATGGACAACTATTTGGAAGAAAACAAGAGTCAATATGATAGATAGTGAATATCTCCGATTGTCTAGTTTTGAAATTTTTGTCTCTTACATTGCTTTCTTGTGATCCGCTTTGCTTTGTTTTGTTGTGTTTAATTCTACCCTTTTGATATAATTGCATGTATATTTGAATGGGTAAGATGGATGACCATATCACTGCTTTTGTCAGATTGTGGAGCCAGAACTGTTAACAGTCTCACTGTTTGAATGTCTACTTTACATGTTTTAACTTTGTAATTTGAACAACTATTTCTAAGAAGTCAGTATGTAATTTGTCAAGTAATAATTTCTTAGGTTTTATTGTTGTTGTACCTTTCCTTTTTTCCTTGGAATACTGTATTGTTGCTACCCTTGATTCTGTTTTGTTTTGTTTTTTTCTCTTTAAATAAAATTATAAAAAAAAAAGAAAAAAAATTCTCAGTGCTGACTGTTGTCATGATGAGACCTCTGGTGTTCAACTCTGGTTTTTGAAAGTATTTTCTAGTTAATAACTTACTTAATGTTGTACCACCCTCTACTTTTTGTGTGTGTTACAGAAAATTAGGAAATTCTGATGGAACGGGTATTTAGGAGCCCTTAAAACCAGGACATTAAAATCCTTAATGTACATCTGCTGTACTGTTTTACAGGGAAGCAATTACCTGAGATTTCATGGTTCTCTGCAATATTTTTTTAAGGTTTTATAAATGCTTATTTTTTATTTTAGTTCATTAGTACATGTATGTAATACATGTTTATATTCCTTACAGGATATTGGTACATAACCCATCCTGATTCCTCATTTCATTCTTTTCCCCATCCCCCCTCCAGTGTCTTTTGACTCATGGTTAAAGAATTCAGTCTCATTTCAGTGTTGTCAAAGTTTTAATAGCTCTTTCCAAATTTATATTTAGTGTGTGTGTGATGGTAGTTCCTTCTTAACCCTCGGAAAATCCTGGATTAAAGATTCATTTTCAGGTAAACAGCCATTTAATTAAAAACCATTTTTATTCATTGTTATATTTGATACTTTAGGATGTTCACCACAAGGTGTCAATGTTGTTCTTTAACTGGCATTTGAAATTTCATTTACTTTACAATTTGGAGGCTTCAGAGGAATGGAATATCAAGCAGGTGATAAATTATAGTAAATAAGCATTTATTTTTAGATGTTGATTTTTATTTATCCCTTTGAATTTGAGGACTGTAGTCTGTTAGATAAATTTTTCACTTGTCCCCTCCTCCCTTTTTAAATCTTGGTGGTAGAGAATTATAATTGTTAAAAGATTATGAAGAGAGGAGGAACATCCTTGTCAGGTTTGCAATCTAGAATTCTATGGAAGCCAGAATCATCTCTAATTTTATCTGTCCTCTGAGACTGAAAGATTATTGTTAGTGTTAGAGAATTCATTTTTTGTTTTTCCTTTCAGACTTGCTAAGAGAGATAGCATATTATAGTGAGGTAAATGGTAATCATTATGATTTTCTTCTATCCTAGTTAATATCTTTGTTTCTGTTTTCTTTTCCTTGTGAAGTGTCTTGCTTTTGCCAGTTTAGGAAGTGGAAATCTGGTGGAAAAGTCAAGAGCTTTGATTCTTACCTGGGTTCCAATCCTATAACTGCCATTTATAGGTAGACTAGATATAGGATTTTGGCCAAGTTACTTAACTTTTGTGTGCCTCAGTTTACTCCTGTAAAGGGGGACATTATTTATGTCACACCATTAGAAATAATACACTAATTAAATGAAGTAGAATATTTCAAATGTCCTAAGCCAGTTACTATCTTCAGCACATACTCAATACATACTGTAATAGTTTTCTTTTTTTTTCTTTCCCTTATCCTGAATTTCTCCTGTATACCAGTATTTTTTCCTTCTTGTTACCACCAGCTTTTCCTTTTCTTTCCTTGTAATTCTGCTGTTTATCCCCTCTGCTTTCACAGTTACCTGTATTAACCCTAAAGTGATAGTGAGAAAAGAAATGTTTAATACGTGCATAGTTTTTGTAAATAGTGACATTGACGGCTTCTTGAAGGGAGCCTTTGTTTTATATGACTATTTTCTCTTCTCTTTCCGTCTTACTGAGATTCTTGGTTAAGTGTTGGAGTTCCTTTGGTTTAGGACTTTTTGCATTACTCTTTCTAAGTATTCTGTTCTGCTATCACAGCTTCAACCAGCATATCCTAGTGTTGGAAGCTCTCAACACTATGTGTCTCTTTCTTTTTCTTTTCTTTTCTTTTCTTTTTTTTTTTTTTTTTGTACCAGGGATCAAACTCATGACTTCATGCTTGCTAAATAGGCACTTGTGCTGTTGAGCTATATCCCTGGCTCCTGTGTGTCTATTTCTTAAACCTCTTTTGGATTTCTACCCTATTTTCAGGTGACCATTGGGCGTTTATACTTTCATGCCCTCAAGGAGCCTCAACTCCAGCATGGCTAGAACTACATTCACTGGCTTAATATCCAATTTTTCTTTTTCTTTTCTGAGGTTTTTCTAATAGTATTATCACTATCCCACACACTGAAGCTCTAATAATCTTTGTTAGTTTCGGTTTTTTTCACTCTTTTTCCTCAGTGTTATATTCAGTTGATTATTAATCCATTTGATTCTTTGGTGGGATGTCTTACTCATCTATCTTTCCTTCTTTGTTTTTCACCTTACTTGACTTCTAACCAGTCTCCCTCCCCCCTCCATTGTTTGATCTCCTTCCCCTTTGCAAAAGATCTGTCTTCCTATTTCCTGTTACCATATGTATTTTTTATTTCGTTCATTATTTATATTTTGAGGGGTTTTTGTCTTTTTTTTTTCTGGTACCGAGGATCAAACTCACAACCTCACGCTTGCCAGGCAAGCTTTTGTGCTGCTGAGCTAAATCCCTGGCTCCTTCGAGTTTTTCATGTAAATGAATCCATGAGATGTTCACACATTTCTGTCTGATTTATTTTACTTAATGTTATTGTCTCAAAGTGCATCCATCTTTCTTTATGACACAATAATACTCCATTGTGATAAATATTGTACTACATTTTCTTTATCCATTCATTTGTTGATGGACATACAGACCTCTACCTGTTATGAATGGTGCTACTATAAACATAGGTATGCATGCATCATCTTTTTTTTTTTCGTGTATTCTAGTATCAAGTGAGATAAGTCCTCCTCTTGCTGTTTTGTTTCATATTTTGGGGGCTTTTCTGTGAACTTTATTCTTCCATGTAAATTGTAAGTTTACTTAATCCTATTTTAAACAATCAACATTGTTGGAATTTTAATGTGAACTTTTGTATTGACTGAATTTCTACATTAATTTGGGAGAACTGCTATTTTTATATTAGTATTCTTGTTCAAGAGCATTGTATGTATTTACATCTATTTTTTTGTTGTTGTTGTTGCAGTTCGTGACCATAGCACAGCGCACAAGATTTATTTTATTGCCTCAATAATATTTTGTAGTTTTTTTCAGAAGGTTGTTTGCTTTTCCATTAAATATTTTTATATGTATGTTACACATTTTACACTGTTTTGTATAAAGTGTGTCCTTCATTTCTGTTATTGTATGTTTATTGCTATTTTGGCAAAACTGTAATTAAAAAAAATTTTACATGCCATGACTATATCCAGATATTTTTCATATTGTTTTTTAAGGAAACAACAATTTCTTGGCATAATTATCATTAATAAAAAGAATTATTATTTATATTTTCTTCTTTAACCTTTATATTGGTTTTCCTGTCTTACTGCAGTTGTTAAGCTTAAATTTCAAAATAATGTTAGAAAGTAATGGCCATAGTAAATTTCTTCATTTATTATTTTACTTGAAAATGTTCAGCACTTTGCTGTCCAGAATATTTTCTGATAATTTTGAAAAATGTTTTAAATAGTCATTTATGTTCACTTAATGCTTTTAGTAGGAAGGGATTCTGGAGTTTTTGAAAGCCTTCAAATAACATTTTTCTAATGCCTTTCTACTGTTAATGCTGTATTTTTTTGTTCCTTTAAGTTGTAGTTTAAATAAATGAGATACATAGATTTCCTGATGTTCTGCTATTAATTACTTGTAGCTTACTCTTGTTTCTTTCTTTCTTTTTTCTTTTTTTTTAAGTTCCGGGATTCAAATTCAGGACCTTGTGTTTGCCAGGCAGGTGCTGTGCCACTGAGCTATGTCCCTGGCTCTAATAACTTATACATCGTCATTTCTGTGAGACTAAGTGTGTAGTACTTGTTGTTTGGGGGACAGTAAGCATCTACCTCTACCAAAGACCTTAGATTTGAATTGTGAAAATTTCTATCTTATTCTATAATTCTGTAAAATGATGTTAATAATAATATATACCTCACTGGGTTATTAGGAGGGTTAAATAAATTCAAGTGTCACAGTGCCTGAACAGAGTGGTTAGCACTGTATTTGTTAATGATTAGCTTCATTATCATATGAAACATTAAATAATTTGAGGATTTTTGAGTTCTTTGGAGATTTGTTAGAATTTAACTATGAAACCATCCAGCTTAAGTATTTTCTTTTTAAATTCTAAGTCTTTTTCTAGTTCCTTTGGTGCTATTTGCCCTATCCAATTTATTCTACTTCTGCTTGGTTTATTGTTGACAGTATTTTAGTAGGAAACCATCAGTTTCCTTTAAATTTTAAAAATTATTGCTGTAATACCTACAAGTTGATGAAAATGCGTAAACATATTGTAATCTGTGGGATGCAATGTAAGTGGTCTTAAGAGGGAAATATATAGCAATAAATTGTCATATCAAGAAAACAGAACCAGCACAAATAAACAACCTAGTGCTTCATCTCAAGCTTCTAGAAAAAGAAGAGCAAGTTAAACCCAAAGCTCATAGAAGAGAGGAAATAGTAAAGATGAGAGCAGAAATCAGTGCAATTGAAACAAACAAACAAAAAAAAGAATGAATCAAAAAGCTGGGTTTTTTTGAGAGAATAAACAAAATTGGCAAACCTCTAGCTAACCTTATAAAGAAAAAGAAAGAAAAAACCCAAATTCACGCAATAAGGACTGAAAAGGGGGAAATTACTGCAGATCCCATGGAAATTCAAAAGATCATAAATACCGACTTTGAAAATCTCTACTCACATAGAGTGGAAAACACAGAGGAAATGGACAGATTTCTAGAAACATATGAACTACCAAAGCTCAACTAAGAAGATACAGCAATTTTAAATAATCCAGTATCAGCTATTGAAATTGAAAACGTAATAAAAAACTTACCAACAAAGAAAAGCCCAGGTCCTAATGGATTCACGGCTGAATTCTATAAGAAATTTCTGATGCCAATACTCCTTAAACTCTTCAATGAAATTGAAAAGAAAGCAATCCTCCCTAAATCATTCCTAGAGGCAAGCATTACTGTCATAACAAAAGCAGAGAAAGACCCAACCAAAAAGGAGAACTATAGGCCAATCTCACTAATGAACATTGATGCAAAGATTCTCCATAAAATAGTGGCAAATAGAATGCAGCAAATCATCAAGAAGATTATACATCATGACCAAGTGGGGTTCATTCCAGGAATGCAAGGATGGTTTAACATGAGCAAATCAATAAATGTGATACACCATATCAACAGAGCCCAAAACAAAAACCACATGGTCATCTCAATAGACACAGAAAAAGCTTTCAATAAAGTCCAACACATGTTCATGGTAAAAACCCTTCAGAAACTTGGAATACACGGTATCTACCTCAACCTTATAAACGCCATCTATGACAAACCAAGAGCCAATATTATACTAAATGGACAAAAACTGAAAGCTTTCACTTTAAAATCAGGAACAAGACAAGGATGTCCACTATCACCACGCCTTTTCAATATAGTTCTGGAAACACTAGCCAGGGCAATCAGACAAGAGAGAGAAATAAAAGGAATAGAGATAGGAAAGGAAGAAGTTAAATTATCATTATTTGCAGATGACACAATACTCTATATAGGAGACCCAAAAAACTCCATTAAAAGACTACTAGAGGTAATAAACAGATTCAGCAGTGTAACTGGATACAAAGTCAGCGCTCAAAAATCAATAGCATTCCTGTACACAAACAAACTCACTGAGAGAGAAATTATGGAAATATTACCCTTCACAGTAGCATCTGAAAAAATGAAATACTTAGGAATCAACATAACTAAGAATGTAAAAGGTCTATATGCTGAAAATTATACTATGCTAAAAAAGATTGAAGAGGATATTAGAAAATGGAAGGATATTGCTTGCTCTTGGCTAGGAAGAACCAACATCGTGAAAGTGGCCATACTCCCAAACCTGTTATACAGATTCAACGCAATCCCAATCAAAATACCATTGACATACCTCACAAATCCTAAAATTCATTTGGAAACAGAAGAAACCTAAAATAGCAAAGGCAATTCTGGGCAATAAAGGCAAGGAAGGAGGCATCTCAATTCCTGACTTGAAACTGTACTACAAAATCACAGTGATAAAATCAGCATGATACTGGCAAGGAAATAGATCTGAGGACCAATGGAACAGATTAGAAGATGGAAGTAAGTATAAGTACAAAGACACTCAGCCACCAGATATTTGACAAAGGGTCTAAACATGTTCACTGGAAGAAGGATAGCCTCTTTAATAAATGGTGTTGGAAAAATTGGCTCTCCACATGCAGTAGACTGAAACTAGATCCATGCCTATCACCATGCACACAACTAAAGTCTAAATGGATCAAAGACCTAAACATTAAAACAGAAACACTAAATCTACTGGAAGATAAGGTAGGTAGAAGTCTTGGAGACATAGGGGTAGGCAGAGAATTCATGAACAAAATGTAAACTGCATGGAAATGCTTCAGAGAACCAACAACTGGGATCTCATATTATTGAAAAGTTTCTGCACTTCAAAAGAAATTACCAACAGAGTGCAAAGAAAACCCACAGAATGGGAAAGAATTTTAGCCAGCAACCTCTTAGACAAAGGACTTATATAAAGAACATATAAAGAATTGAAAAACATCAAGCCCCCCAATCAAAGACCCTCTCCAAAAATGAGCATCTGAGATGAGCACACAGGTCTCAGATGAAGATACACAAATGGCAAATAAGTACATGAAGAAATGTTCACCATCACTGGTCATTCGAGAAATGCAAATTAAAGCAACACTGAAATTTCATCTCTAGAAAGAATAGCTGCCATCAAGAAATCAATGGATAACAAATGTTTGTGAGGCTGCGGGGAAAAAGGAACACTGCTCCACTGTTGGTGGGAGTGTAGACTGGTGCAGCCACTATGGAAGTCAGTATGCAGAATTCTCAGAAGACTAGGATTGGAAGCTCCATTCAGCCCAGCTATTCCCCTCCTGGGTATTTTCCCAGAAAAACTGAAAAGGTCATATCACAGTGATATATGTGCACCATGTTCATAGCAGCACAATTTGTAATAGCTAAATCTTGGAAACAACCAAGATGCCCATCAATCACAGAGTGGATGAAAAAGATGTGGTATTTTTATACAGTGGAATATTACTCAGCTATGAAGAAGGATGATCTTGAGGCCTTCATAGGTAAATTGAGACAACTTGAGACTATCCTCATTAGTGAAATAAATAGGAATCATATTTATAAATATTGCATTGTTTCTCTAGGGTAAAAAGTAATAAGAAATGTCGGAGTAATAAAACCCAAAATGTATAATTGCTACTATAAAAAAGAGAGGAAAAGAAAGTGCTTTAAATGGTATAATTGCATGTATAGTTAAGTGTGTAAGATGAATGACCATATTACTGTTTTTGTTAGATCGTGCAACAGAACTGTCAAGTCTCATTGTTTGAATGTGTACTTTGTATGTTTTAATTTTGTAACTTGAACAACTATTTTCTAGATGACAGTATGTTAGTTATCAAGTAATGATTTCTTAGTGTTTTTTGTTCTTCTTTTCCTTGCAATTTTGTATTGTTGCTACCCTTTTTTCTATTTTGTTTTGTTTTGTCTTTAAATAAAAACTTGTTGCTGTAACAGTACATATCCTTTTATAATTCTCTTAGTGATTTCAATAATTTGCAGTACAATTTCCATTTTTTAAAAATTTTATTTAAAGTGGGAAAAAAAAAACCCAAACCAAACAAAACAGAATAAAGGGTAGCAACAATACAGAATTCCAAGGAAAAAAGGAAAAGAACAACAAGAACAACAACAAAAAAAAAACACTAAGAAATCATTACTTGCTAAATTACATGCTGACATCTTGGAAATAGTTGTTCCAATTACAAAATTAAAACATGCAAAGTAGACATTCAAACAGTGACACTGTTAACAGTTCTGCTCCACTATCTGACAAAAACAGTAATGTGGTCATCCATTTTACACACTTGAACATACATGCAATTATATCAAAAGGGTAAAATGAAACACAACAAAACAGAACAAAGCGGATCACAAGAAAGCAATGTAAGAAACATAAATTTCAAAGCTAGACAACCGGAGATATTCACTCTCTATCATATTGACTCTTGTTTTCTTCCAAGTAGTTGTCCATATCGTCACATACAGGGAATTCACATGAAACAACATAGTATGGAACTGATCTGAACAGGACAAGGAAGGCATTTCAGACAATAGGGAAGCCAAGAATGGCTGTCACAGTGTCTCTCATTCTCTTCAAAACAGCTGTCCATACCTTCATGTGTGTTGAACTTAAACAAAACAAAGCAAGCTAAAATCACTTTGAACAAAGAATGATAGTATTGCTGGATTTCACATCATGACATTATGGAATCAGCACTGAGTACTGTAGTGTCTCTTTTTCTTCAAAGTAGTTGTTCATTTCAACATGTGTTACATAGTTCTCATAAACTGTTTCTTAGCTCTACACATGCATGAGTCTCTACATGTATATCTATCATTTCTGTATTAGAAAAACAAAACAAAGCAAGACAAAACAAAACAATTCCTAGAAAAGCATGAAGCAAAAGTCATATAAAGCAATGGTTACCATGATATCTCAGCAGTATATAACAACTTTAATAAAAACAAAGCATTGGAGACATTATAAGACTTCAAAAGCAGGTAATAATCAAACCAGAGTGGGTATCTTAGTGAGTCTTGTCATCTTCAGTGTAGTTGCCTATACTCTTAGACTTGATGCTATCAATCATAACAGATTTGAATAAAATCAGTCAATACAAAGGAACAATCTAACAACCCAGATTCAAATAAGATCAGTCATAATAATACAGTGTAAGTTATAAAGGGCTTCAGATTAAGTTGATAGGAAATTAGGGATGATTACCATAATATGTGTTCTTATTTTTGGGATAGCTGACCGTGTCCTCAAATCTAGTATAAGTAGACAAACTGGAACAGCATGTAATCCATCTAAGCAGAGTGGTGAGTATAATGCAGATTTTAAATCTTGTTACCCTATTAACAATATTCTCTGCCTTCTTTTTTTAGACAATTCCTCTTTCACTCCCATAGGGTCCACTGCTTATTTTGGGTCCACTGCCTCCCTATACAGAGCATCTCAATGGACCCTATCTCCTGATCTACTCTGCCTGTGTTTCTCTCTGTTACTATTTCGAGGCCCTCTATACTAGAGATTATAGCCAATCTTCTCTGCCTCATTTCTGCTATTCTATTTTTCTGCCATTGGTTGTCTATTTTTCTGTTTCATTCCACTGTCTGCCCCATTCATTGAGGCCTCTCTGCCACTGGTCCTGAAATGCTTGTGTTCTTTTTCTCTCTAGAATGTCCTTCAGTATTTTTTGTAGGGCTGGATTGGTGGTCACAAATTCTCCTAGTTCCTCTTTGTCATGGAAGCAACTTGCTTCTCCATTAATTTCTAGAGAGAATTTTGCAGGATACATCAATCTGGGCTGGAGGTTGTTCTCCTTCAGGGCTTGAATTACTTCACTCCAAGCTCTTCTTGACTTGATGGTCTGTGTTGAGAAGTCTGCCACGATTTTGATGGGTTTTCCTTTATAGGTGATCTGTTTCTTTTCTCTGATGACTTTTAACATTCTGTTCTTACATTGAATATCTGGGATCTTGATTATTATGTAGGAGTTGATTATTATGTAGGAGTTGTAGGAGTCTGGGTATAGCTCTGTTTTGGTTGTAGGTGGCTGGAGTTCTGTATGCTTCATATGTCTGCATATCATTTCCTTTTTCTATGTTTCAGAAGTTTTCCTTAATAATTTCTGTGATTAGCCTTTGCAGTTCCTTTATTTTGACTCCTGGTTCTTCATTCACATGCTGTATTCTTAAGTTATAGATTCTCTTGTTGTCCTGTTGCCTTCCTATTGTTACTGCCTGCTCTCTTGTTATTTTTAAGAGATCTTCCATTTCATGATCACACATTGCAAGCCTGTCTTCAAGTTTTGATAGTCTATCTTTAGTTTCTTTCAAGCAGTTTTGCCAACTTCCAATGGAGTTTTTAGTTTTGTGGTAATCTCTTTGAATCTGCTTCATGAATTCTAGGTTTTCCTTTCTTCACTGAACGTTTCTCTCCTTTTGTGTTCTTCCATTCTTCTGTCCGTGTCTTCTTGAGAAGTGCTTAGCCTTTCTTTTATTAATCTACTTATCTCCTGTTTAACTTGAATTAATATTTCAGTTTTTATCCCGTTTACGAGGTCCCGAAGATATTTCTTTATGTCTGCTGACGCTGTGTTTGATGATGCATGTTTGCTGCCCTCAATCTCTTTTGTATTTACTTCTCCTGGATCAGTATTCTCAGGTTTGTGGGCTGGGGACTTTTTCTTATTTCTCTCTCTTTTCATGTTTGTGGTTCCTTCCATACAAGTGTATAGTGTAATTCCCAGCCCCTTTTCCTGTTGGTTAGAGTTCTTCTGGAGCACGCAGGCTAGGGGCTTCTACCCTCTCCAGTCCACTATCAGAGACAGAAGTGCAAGCAAGAGCAGTGTATGCTGGCTCCTCCCCTCTGGGCCAGTCAACTTTTGGAGGCCTTCACTGCGTCAGTGTGCGCAGAGCTTAGGGAATTGGTTTGTGATGACCCAGTGGGTTCTGGGCAGGGGTGTGGCCCAGTCCAAGCAGATCCCACCAATCCGCTCCGTGAGTGGAGCAACCAATTCAAGCCACTTCCTTACAGAGTTAGGGCTGTCCTTCCCAACTCCAACATGTCTTCTAGTTGGTTGCCCCTTTCCTGTTGGAGGGTCTTATTCCCATCACTCACCATGGGTTGATGCCGGTCCTTGAGAACTGCTGGGCTCCCCAAACTCCAAATTCAGCATGGCTTTGGTGCAAATTCACGGTGCTTCTGGGTGGGTCGTGTGCATGGCTGGTTCCGGGCAAGTCATGCACAGGATGGTTCAGCTCCATACTTGGGGCTGCTCGAGCCAGTCACATTGGCGTGGGTTCGGTTCCTCAGGTCCATTTCGGGCATGAATTCAGGCGGCTTGGCGAGAGCGCCGTGCTCGCCGATCTTAGCTTCTCTGATGGTAGCCCCATGACCTCATATTCAAGCAGTTTCTTTCACTTCAGTTTCTTCCTGGGTTTAGAGAATCCATCTCCCTCTGTTTGTGTCTCTCCAGGGTGTTCTATTCTGGCATCTGAGCTGTCTCTCTCAGAGAGGGTCTCTCTCCTGCTACCTACTGGCCTGCCATCTTTTCACCATCCCACAATTTCATTTTATTTAAAAAACCACTCTAATATTTCAGTTAATAATTAGTTGTTTTATGAACTCTTCTTGGACAAAATGATTTCTAATATAGACATTAAAATGCTTTTTGTGTGAGCTAAAGTATTTGATATACTTTTTACCTTTACAATGCTCCCTAGAATGAGAATCAGGAACATAGACTGTAGAAGTTCAGGCATCTTACATGTCTTGTTCACAATTTTGTTCCTTGTATGTAGCACTATCCTGGCTTAGAGTATATGCTTAATAAGTACTTGTTAAACATATGAATGACTAAACTCGAGTGAAATCCAATGTGGTTGGATAGTAACTAAATGATAGATATATTTATGGAGGAATTTTTGAAATGGTAACTATTTAGGCATCTTTCCAAAATGATTAACACTAACTTTGGACTTACGCTACAGTTATGGTATATTTTAATATGAAGTATCTGATTATTCAATTTGGACAAAGTACTTGCTAATGCAAGTCATGTAAAAGCACTATGTGTTAAATTAACTTAAGTTTATTAAATCAGTAAACCAATGGTCAAGTGTTTAATTAATCTGATAGTCTTTAACTCTAGGACATCTTGTAGGCTATTCATGTAGCTAAGTCTATTTTCACTAGTTTATTAAATAGAAAGTAGGAATATAGTGGGTAAATTAAATGAGCCCTCCAAAAGCAGTGTTTAGAACTACTGACTTACAGCAAAAGTTAAATTTTTAGATGTTTTAACAATGGTAAATTTTGACAAATAAACAAAGAAATAAAGAGCATTCTTTGATGGCAGTTCAGTATACAAATAGTCTTCTGCCAAGAGATGTTCTCTGTCTCTCCACTCTCCTTCAATTCTGGCTTAAATTCACAGGGTTATTTTACTAAGACTGCTTTGTTTAAGATGTCACTGCAAATTAAGGCTTTGCCATCACACCCCTTATAGCTGCCTTGTAACTTGTACATTCCCATTGGTGCCAGGCATGTTCCAGGGCAGCTTTCCAAGGGTTAGTGATTTCACCCTTATGTCTGTGCCAGTAAAAATAACCAGTTAGCATTAAACACCTACCCCACCCATAACTTGATTTTTACATGCTGTTTTATTAAGGGAACTTATCAGAGCTTTTAGAATTAATACATTATGCTCATCAGATGTCACCCAGGCCTTAGACTAACCTTTGTTCTAAAGATGAGTGCTTCACCTTTGAAGAAAATGTAAGGTACAATATGTTTATCTGTTGAAAGTGGAATTCATAATAACCTTATTCCTACAGTTGAGTCTTTATGACTGGAAATACTCTATTAACATGAGAAGCCAGCTTCTTACTTTGGGGACTTGTATTCTAGCAGAACAGATTAACAGATACAGCAAGCAAAAGGTTTTCATTCATTGGGAAGTTAATAATAATTCCTAATATTTCGTGTTTTAGGAATAAGCCAGAGTTCCTTCCTTCCTTTTTTTCTTTTCATTTTCTTTCTTTCTTTCTTTTTAAACAAAGGGCCTATACAGGGTTAGGGAAGTAATATATGAGTAGTATCTAAAATAAAAAGCACTTCAGGTTAAAATTTTGTAAGGTACATATTTTTATAATATTCATTATAGCCATGCTAGTATTCTGATTCTGTTTTACGGCAAAGCAGTCTGAAGCTAAGAAAAACTAAGCGCCTTGATCTTAAGGTGTTCAGCTAGAAATCTGTGCAGAGTCCAGATCTGTTTCATGGCAGAGACCTTTCCATTCATTATGCTTCTCCATCTTATATGGAGAAATTCCCTGACATTCCTTTCCCTTGCTGAGACTGCCTAATGGCACCCCTACGCAGTAGGATGTCTCTGTTGGTGCATCTCAGTGATAGATGGGTCAGGCATTTCTGAGTCTGTTGGCGCCTGGTTGGTGGAGGCTTTCCTTATAAGCTATGCTGGAACCTCCGCAGTGTGCTTACTTAACAAGCTCCTCCCCTCTGCACTGCCCTCTGGAGGAGATGTTAAATAAGGCTTGTAGATTTGTTGTTGAGTGTTTCTGTGACTCTGCGACCCATGGCTCTTTACTTTTCCTCGACTTATTAAGTGTGAAGTGGTTAAAGACATAGTTTTTCCTTGGTTGGCATCCCTGACTGTTAACAGACTTCCAGTTCTTAAATTTGGACTCTTCCAGAGGCATAAAACTGTAGAGGTAAAATGACTTTTCAACAGTAGCACTGATTTTTCTCTTTCCAAGATTTTTTGATTTTAGTGACAGTCAGATTTGAACATTGGAGAGGAACTGGCTTTAAAAAGTTTATGGGGAAAACATCTGGATATTTAAACAGTATAAGCCAAGAAATTGGCTTAGCAGCATTAAAAAGGAGCTAAGATTGTCTTATTGCATTAATTAAAATATATTGTCCAGACTATGTGAAGTAATAGTCTTCTTGGATTTTGTATTTATTAGATCATAATTGGAATATTCTGTTTCAGTCCCAGTTTATTTTGATGAGAAAAGTCCAGAGGAGGTAGCCAGGATGATAAATGGCTTTATAGTAGTTATAATAAAGAATAGGTTGGGCATAGAGGATATTTAGCCTGGAGAAGAAAGGACTTTGAGATTACAGTTGCTGTCTTTGCACAGTTATTTAGTTAATTTGGTAAACAAGTTTTTTAGTAATAAAAGATACATTTAAGGAATAAGTACTGTGTATCTCCTTTACAGGCTTTATCTTATTTAATCCTCTGAGGAATCCTATAAGATTGCTGCTATTCTTTGTTATCTCTGCTTTACCCATGAGGAAGCTGAACTCCAGAAAAGGGAAAAAAGGGAATTGACTTACCTAAGATTGCATAATGTCAGAGCCAGGGTTTTATCTCTGTTTCCTTTCCGTTTTCCATACTGCCACCAAATTGTATTGAATTTGAGTTCTTTCTGAAGGGATATAGTTTGAAAGAGAAAAGGTATATAGGGTTGCTGTTTCTGAAAGTGGAATATTACAATAGCTTTATTTATTCATTCAGTGTTTGCTGCATACCAGACTCTTCCTATATCCTTAAGAAAGAAGAGGCTCCTATTATTACAGAGGTTATATTCTGCTGGGAAATTCAGAAATAAAGATCATTTCTAATTAATTTATCTATTTTAGTTATGGTAAGTATATGAAAAAAATGGAGCAGGATAAGGGGGATATAGAATACTGAAGATGGTAGGATAAGTTATTTCAGACCAGGAAGACCTCACTGAGAAGACAGTACCTGAACACAGATTTGAAGAAGAACATTCCAGAGAGAAGAAATCATAGGTATAAAAGTCTCACAGTGGGAGCCAAAGTGGTTTGTTGCAAGAACAGCTACAGCAGGGAGGTGAGTCAGTTTTGATGAAAATAAGCAAAAATCTACAGATTGTGTAGAGTTTTAAACTTATTTATTTAAAGGCTTGATAGGAAGCTATTCAAGGGTTTTGAGCAAGAGAGTGATGTGATCTGAATTTTACTTAAAATGACTGGAACAGGGGTATTACTTGGTGATAGAGTACATGCTTAGCATATACAAAGTTCTGGATTCAATCTGCAGCACCCTGAAAAGAAAAAGAAGGAAACAATAGAAAAAGAAGATGAATCTGGCATGGGGAATAAACTGAGTGGAGAGAGAGAGCAACCTGAGTATTGTGTAATCTGGGCCAGAGAGAATAAATTAGGCTGAGCTGGTAGCAGTTGAGGTAAATAAAGAGAAGTGGTCAGATTGCTGACATTTTGAGGAGGGAGCTAACTGCTTAAATGTGAGATATGTGAAAGAAATTGGACTTAAGGGCAACCCCCAGGTATCTAGAATTGTGACAGAATACGTACAAGAAAGCAAATACTTTGAGATTCCCCTGGGAGGAGGCAAGAAATAGATAATCAAGAATATTTTGGGCACTTGTTAGGTTTGAGATATGTGTGACATATGAAGGTGGAGCTGCTGAGAAGGTGGTTGGGCACAGTTTTGATTTCAGGTGAAAGTTGGTGTCAGAGAAGTGAATTTAGGAATTAAATCAGTGTAGGAAACATAAATCATTGTGTACATTTTAAGCTGAAAGAGGTTTAATGCTCTGAATTGGGTACTTAAGAGAATGATGGGAAGGTTAGAGAAGCAGAAGTCTGAAGGCTGCTACTGGGCTTCAGGGACACCACCACTGGGTTTCAAGGTCAGACTACCACAACTGAGCAGTTAGACAATCGCTGTGGTAAAGTATCCACCTCACATTCTCAGATACTCCAATGAGGAGACTGTTGGCAAAAACTCATGCTTGAGAGAACCTACCGCAAATACGGGGAAAATAATGTTCTACCACATCTCCCCAAATCCCAGGTTTAGGGCAAACCCTGGGAATTTTCATTGCTAACTCTTTTAGGTAACCTTGATGCTGCTGGCCCAGGACCATGTTTTGGATATACATTTGGAGGAAGAGCACTCAGCACTAAAGGAAGACCATTCAGCATGGTTAGAGTACTTGACTGCAGAGATGGAGGAGGCCACCCGTTCAGTATAATCAGAACTGATATTAGTTAGTTCCAGGAAGGAAGAAGGGATGGACAAAGAGGGGGTTTCTTTTTTGTCTTTTTGAAACAGAGTTTTGCTATGCCTTTCAGGCTGGCCTTGAATTTTCTTTGTAGCCCACGCTGGGCCTGAACACCCAGGGATGCTTCTGCCTTAGCTTCCCTAGTTCTGGGATTACAAGTGTGCATCACCATGCCTGGCCAAAGAAGTGATTTCTAATGATGGACCTTGGAATCTAAGCCAAATGAAAGAGAGTGAGGGCATAAAGGAAGTGATGGTCTATGAAAATGGTAGAATCCACAGATTGGAAGTTGTATGGTAAAGACATACTGTTTGAGTACAAATGGAATGACTTAGATGGATGATAGGAGTTGGCATGCTTGAAACAGGTCCTAAAGCTGCTGAAGTAACTTATGATTTAAAGTATAAGAATAAATGATTGAACTAGGTAGAAGCCAAGAATCTGGTAGATTGTAGTATTATATGAATCTTCTACATGACTAGAAGTCTTCAAGAATAATGGCAGGAGTAGAAGGAGGGAAGATGAGAGGAGGGACTAAAGTCTTCAATTATTAATCTGGAATGCTTACTGAGCATTATAGATATTAGTAGCAAATAGGGAAAGTGGCTGTATCAGTCAGTACTTTACTAGAGAAACAGATATAACACAAGATATACAAATGTATAAGAAATTACAGGACCAGCTTACAATGGTCACTCACAGAGTTGGATGAGGAAGAGTGCAGAGGGTATTTGCACACTGGAGACTGAGAGTTTCAGTCCAAGAACTGGAGTTCACTAATGTCCTTGGAAAGCCATATCAGGAGATCACTGGGTCCTCTCCTGAAGGCTGAACGGCTACGCTGGAAAGCTGGAGTCTGCAATAGAAGGCAAAGCACCTGCACTAGAAAGCTGAAGAGTCTATGATAGAAGCCAAAGAGTACTGGAAGCTAGGTGGCTATGTCCAAGGTGAAGGCAAAGATTGGAGCTCCTCCCAAGAGCAGAAACCAGTCAGTCCTTCCTGATTTCCCCTTTATACTATCCAGGTGACAGGCCGCCCCAGGGTTGGTCCTCTACATCCTAGGATATAGAATTGCCGAGCTGATTTTGTTAAGCTTTTAAACTTCTCAAGTTGATACAATCAACCATGACAGTGGTATATCAAATAATATATACATTAAAGGGACTGGAAGTTTTTAAGAAGTGGAGGAGTGGACTAGAGAACAGTAAAATGCAAGGAAGACTGAATTTACTTTTCCAAGTTCAATGTTTTGCAGTGTGTAGGAGAAAATCCTTGAGGCCCCTTTGAGATGTGCATGACCTTGTATAGTATATAGTGGATATTATTTTGTAGTTAAAGTGATGTCATGTCAATCCAGTGGGAGCCAAATATTGTCTCAGTGAAAGAAGGTACTTTTTAATAATTAGAGATATACACCAGGTGCAGTATCCCTGTAAAGAGACAGTGTGCTCCCTATTGCCATAGTGAATGTTTACCTTGCACAGGTACCGCTGTGCACTAATCATTGAATGATGTTACAAGTAAATATAGCATATTTCAAAGGCAGAAAAGAAATGTTTATTAGCTACTGTAGACAAGAGCAAGGAGGAAGCTAGTTGAATTCATTTATTTTTGAGGGCAAAATGTATAATTATGTGGTAATCATAATATGAGTGTACTACATGCCACTGAATTGTACATTTTAAATAATTGTATATTATATGAATTTCTCTTCAATTTGAAGCCACCTGTGATTGATTATTACTATTTCTGTCTGCTGATAATTCATCATTAAATTATCACATGTGAAGCACTTTGGGCTTTCATGGAACTCCGAGTTAGGTGTATGTTTATATATAATTGTATGTGAAGAAATCACTGATTGTGCAAAGCAGTAAATGTTAAATGCTGTAAAAAATGATACAAAATAATTTTTTTGAGCTTCTGAGGAATAAGAGCTCAATAAGGTTTGGCTTCCTATTCATACCTTAGGGTACTTGGCACAAGTCCTTCCTGATTTCCCCTTTATACTGTCTGAGTATAAAGACTCTCTGAGTCTTTCTGAGTGTCCTACTTTTAGCCTACTATGCTTGGTTCTTAATATCTTAAGCTTGAGCTGTGACTTCAGTTCAGAAGTTACTGTGGGAGGATTAGATTGATATTTTAAGAGTACCTTGTCAACTAAATCTTCTGGGAAAAGACTTAGTGGCAGAAATGCAGGAGTGTTGATCTTCCAGAGGATTGTTATGTTTTGGTTAGGCTTGATTATAATCTGACAAGTTCTTTTTTGTTTGTTTGTTTTCTTTTTAAAACATACTCCTTTTGATGTGTCCAACATGTAGTCCTCGTTTTTCTTTTCTTTTCTTTTTTTCAAAATAGGAATTGAGCTGCATCTAAGATATATAGTTAATGTGTATAAGTAATAAAACTTTCTTTAAAAATTTTTTATTATAACATTTAAAAAAAATATATACATATATATGAATGAATGAAGGCAGGCTGAAGGTTAGATATGTTTTTCCCAGTGGTTTTAGAAGCATAAATTCTAAGTAATGCCATAATAAATTAGCTATCTCTTTTGGTTTTTTCTTTAATATATGTTCTCATTTTACAAAATTAGTTTAGAACTTCAGCAGACTGTTACTATGTCATCTATTACTGTTATGGGTTAGATCCATTTTCTGACATTTGAATTTTTTGTTGTCGTTTGTTTTTTGTATTGGAAATTAAACTCAGGGCCTCTCATGGAGCTCCCCCCGCCCTTTTTTTTTGTACCAGAGAGCGAACTCAAGATCTTGCACTTGCCAGCACTTTCACTGCTGAGCTAAATCTCTGGCCCTCCTTTTTTTTTGATCCAGGGTTTCATTAAGTTTCTTCAATTGCCCTGGTTAGATCTGAATTTGTGATCCTCCTGACTTAGTTTTCCAGAGTGCTGTAATTACAACTGTGCACCAGCATGCCTGACTTTAAAAAATATTCTTAAAATAATTTTAGATTATAGAAACATTGATAAGATATTCTAGAGAGTTTCCACATATACCACATTTAGCTTTCTCTGTTCTTAATGTCTTTTGCAATTGTGGAACATTGATTATATAATTGGTGAACCAATATTGAAATATTATTAACTAAATTCCATACTTTGATTACTTAGATCTCCATTTCCCAGATTTTACCCTAGGCACCATATTACATTTAGTCATCATGTCTCCTTAGGCTTTATGTTGGCTATCACAGTTTCCCAGACATTTCTTGTTGACAGCTTTGACAGAGTTGAGATACTTTGTAGAATGCCCCTCGATTGAGATGTCTGGTGTTTTCTTATTTGGGTTTATGAGTATTCTAGCATTTTTGCTGATCATTTATGGTTATGACTATGAGAAGGTATATAAAATACTAACCATCAATAATTTTAACACACTATTCTTATAAATCATGGAACATGCAATGTGGTAAATTTTACAGTTGGGAATTTTAGTTTGAGGGTCTAATAGTCCAGTAATCTAATAATACTAGTCATTTGAAATAAAACGTCACTTTCATCAAATGTTTATTGAAAGCAGCTATTAGTAGGGTCTTGTCCTATGTCAGTATGGTCTGTCCTTCTGGTGAGAGCTCTGCCCCAAATAAACAAGAGAACTACTTCATGAGAAGCTATCTAAAAAAGAAAAAAAGAAACCAGGGCAATGCTCTGGAAAAAAGGCTGGGCTAAAACAGGCAGATTTAGGCTAAAGGGAACCCTCCTACCTTCCCACTAAATCTAAATCTTGATCTCACTTTGCTCAGTCATAATGTTATTTTGGGAGTTACGTTGGTGGGGAAGAGAAAGGAAGCACATTGTCGTCTATTACTGTTGTGGTTTAGATCTAAAAAGTCCTATGTGTTTGGAAGGTTTGGGGCACAATGAATTCATCCATTGATGAGCTGGGCAGCCAGATGTGCTGTTAGGAGGCAGGGCTGGTTGGTGGCAGGTCAGTGAGGGTGTGACCTGGAAGGATGTAATCTTGCCCTGCCTCCCTTTTCTCTCTGGTTGCTGGTTGCCCTGGGTGGAATAGCTTTTCCTCTGCCACACCCTACTCCAGGCCACTTCTGCTTCTGGGCCAGAGAACCATGAACTAAAAGTATGAGCCAAAATAAACATCTCCTTTAAGTTGTGAGTGTTGATTATTTTATCCCAGGTATGGGACAGTGATGAAGACAATTAAAAAACTTTATGTAGTCATATAATTTTTTGTTTAGTTATCCTGTATTCAGTGACAGTAGTAAATGGTAGTAAAATGGTAAGCCTTGTGGGAACAGGGAAAGTAGTTTATGTTGCTCACTATTATAGCCATTCTCTGGCACATAATAGATTTCTGTTCACAAAGAATAGTTGGTATCTTGTCAGGCAGATGAAGGAACAGAAAGTTTTACCTGGATAGTAGAATGAAAGATAGGCAATGCTTGTTTGGCATGTTGAGGAAATTCTTTCAGATGTAGATTATATTTATCTGCTCTGCAAGCCATGCACTCATGTTATTCCTTGCATCTTTTTAGCACTTAGCATGCATTTTGTGCCCGGGACACACTTCATTTTATTAACCTTAGCTGAAACTACAGGTGTTCATTACTATGTCTGGCTAGTTATCACTTTTTTGAATGCCTGTAATGTGGAGATTTTAAACTAGGAGTTGCATCTATTTTATTGTTTTATTTAAGCCTCCCAGCAATCCTGCACATTAGGCAAATGAGTCAGTTGAGGCTTAGGAAGGTTTACTAACTTGGCCAAGATTATATAACACTTTCTTGGCACTCTCCAAAAGTTTGAGGACTCATTATTGCTCCATGCTCTTTTAAACAGGATATGTTGCTTCAGTAGAATATGTATGTTCAGTGAAGGTCTTTTATGTTTTTGACCTTAACCACAACTCCATTTGGTTTGTGTTGATTTGATCAAAGGGGCTCATAATGCTAACACTTTTTACACTTTGGAACTGAGCTATAAAATTGGTGATGTGGATGACTTCAAATTATTTTTAAGGCTAAAAATGAGTGTCTTATTGGTTACATATATAATAAAACTATTATTATAAAACTTTTAGTATTGACCAGATAGAAAGTTTTGTAGTTGCTCTAAGAAAAAACATACTTTCTCAAACTGAGTTAGGCATTCTAGTTTTGATGCTTCAAAATTTAGCTGTTCCCTGTAGCGTTGGAAACCATAACTTTGCAGTGCTTATTTTTAAACTATAGTTTTCTTTTTAGTATAAGTAGATTTTTATGGTAGAAAGAAGTTGTCATGTGGAATTACTTTGTGGAGCCTTTTGAATAGACTTGAAACATTGTTTATACATAAATAAATTCACCATTCTGAAAGATACTCTGACAGGCACAGTATGTGCTGGCATCTGTGAGTCAGCCTGTATTTGATACTGAGTTTTCACTACTCATAGGAGGTGGTGAAAGGGCCTCTGATAGAAAGCAAATGGAAAAGGCATTTTTTTCTTTTAAAATTTCTTTTAACTTTTCCTGGGAATTCATCAAAGATTTCTATTAAAATTGAATTTGGGGGGAGTAAGATATAGTTAGCACGATACAACTTTAAATGATTGCATTTTATGATTTTGTTTTCCAAATGAGTTGGTATGATTAGTTTTATTCACTGTGACCATTATTCATATGTTCATGCATTCAGCAGATGTTTATTTGCTAAACTTCTAGTTATTTGACTGGTTATGGTGCTGGTTATATGCTGGAAAGACAAACGTAAATAAGTTCTGATATCTGCCTTCAAGGACATTTCAGTCTGATGATTTAGTCAGTCAGCTAAGCATACAAACAATATAGTAAATGGTCTCATAGGGTCCCATGTTTTCTTTTCTAGGAACACAGAAAAGAGACCCCATTGTGTCATGGGACACTTATTGGAGGAAGTGGCATATTTCTTTAAAATTTTATTTTAAAGAGAATTAAACCAATCAAAACAAGACAGTGTGACACAGGATTTCAAAACAAGATAATAGGAAATCAACAATGATTATCATAATGCTTCTTATTGTCTTCAGAATAGCTGCCCATACCTTCAGACATAGTAAAATCAAACAAAACAGAACAGAATAAAACCAGTAAAAACAAAACAATGAATGCAATACAGAACTTCAAAAAAAGATAATAGTAAATCCAAAATGACTACCATAATATCTTATCTTTGAAATAGCTGTCCATGTCATCAGATATAATAAAAACCAAACAAGATAAAAGAGAATAAAACAAACCAGCAAAACAATGATAATAATACAGGATTTTGAAACAAGATAATAGCAAATTAATAATGTCTACTACCTTCAGAAGGAGATTCCCCCATATATGCTACACTGTGTGTTGTTATCCTCTTAATCGATAATCACACTACTGTCTTTATGCCTGCAAAGTCAGTAAAACACTACACACTACAAGATTAAGTTGCATTTTACTTAATTAGCTATCATCACAGCCTTTGTTTCTCCAGATAGCCTGTCACTTACAGGGAATGGTGGTGAGGAAACTCTGACTTTTCTTGTCTCCCTGCCCTCATGCCAGAAGTGGCTGGTGTCTGACTCTCCCCTAGTCAGTCTGTGCATGGCACTAACTCACAGGAGGTCTTAGCTTCTTGTTGGCTTCTTGTCCCCCTCTCCTGTAGTCCGTGAATGACGCCAGCTCACAGGCTAGGGCTGGTATCTGGCTCTCCCGCAGTCAGCTCACGCATGGCGTTGACTCACAGGAGGTCTTAGCTTCTTGACTTCTTTTCTCCCGCAGTCTGTGAATGGTGCTGACTTATAGGAGCGGACTGGCATCTGGCTCTCCCTCAGTTAACCTACACTGGTGCCGACTTACACGAAGTCTTAGCTTCTTGTTCCCTGGCATATTTTTGAAAATTAAAGCAAAACCTATGTATACCAGTTTTTAAAAAATCAAACTGTAAAATGAAAAATTAAATCTCCTCTCCACCCCTTCTTAGCAGTAACTATTTTGATATGTTCATGACAGGGCTATTATTTATATGTCTCATTACTGGGTAGCTTGAATCAGTGGTGGTACATGGATGACTGTCCCATCGTATGGCTTTTTATTAATTTTATTAGTAAAAAGACCAGTAAAAATGATTAAAATTTGTACAGTCAGTGGTACAAGCCATCTAACGGGACAGTCATGCCTTTACTACTAGTGGATCAAGCTGGTGGCATATTTTTTTTCTGTTTTTCCTTTATTATGGTTACTAATCACTAAAATTTGGCATGAAGCCAGGTGTAGTGTCATATACCTGTAATCTCAGCACTCTAGGAGTCTGACACAAGAGGATGACAAGTTCAAACCCATTATGGGCAACTTATTAGTGAACCCTGCCTAAAAAAAAAAAAAAAAAAGCTAGAGATAACCCACACACACACGGAAACTTGACATGAAGTACTTTGTTTCTTCAATACTTTAGTCACTTTTGAACAATAAAGATAAGAAGTTTATACTATTATCCACTGTGTGTGTG
Organism: Dolichotis patagonum; assembly: GCA_004027295.1. Taxonomy (NCBI): domain Eukaryota; kingdom Metazoa; phylum Chordata; class Mammalia; order Rodentia; family Caviidae; genus Dolichotis; species Dolichotis patagonum. The sequence goes on along the minus strand of PVJX010015971.1, from coordinate 17,175 downwards.
TGTGTGTGTGTGTGTGTGTGTGTGTGTGTTTAGGAGGACAGGAAAAAATTGTGCCACAAAAAAGCACTGTTCATAATATTACCACAGTGCCAAGTACTGGGATGAATACTAACACTAGAATTTTTTTTTAGACTTAAGGTCTAAACATTGATGTCTCTTTTTTTCTTTAAAAGCATAATATACTTCTCATGATCGAGTTTGTGAATGTTAGCCTTTTTTATGAACAATATTTGATTGAAAATTGAAATAGAATAGGGCCTCATTTATGTGGCAATATCAATTTATAAAAAAACACTTTATACATAGGAATCCGTAGGCATCATCATAAACTGTTTAACTTTGTGTACCATTTTATAAATTTGTGTGCTTACTGTATAAATCATAATGATCTGGTCTCCAAATCCATAATACATCAAATATTATCATTTCATGATGCTATTGGCAGTCATGTTAAAAGCCCTGAGAAATATTATGTGAGATACTGATAGAAAAGGCAGAAAACATAAAAATCTGATATCGTAATTTAAAAAGAATTATCATATAGGACCCTTCTGTAAACCTCAACATCTTGATGTTCATACTGGTTCTTAGTCTTTTTAAGAAAACATGTTTGTTTTCATTGTACCCAATGCTGGAAACCATGGAAGTAAGTAGTATAGTAAGGACTTACTCCTATTCAAAATAATTCAATTTTCAAAAATTATTTTTGACAGTTTAAAAGATGAGCGTATAATTAAGATACCTGCAAAATGATTTATATGGGTGGTTGCTGATGGCAGAATTGTATGCTTATTCTGCATGACTGCAGCAGTGGTAGAAATTACTGTGTCAGTTTTTAAGAATTCAGTCCCAACAACTTTGCTGCTGTGACTATTGACCGTGTGAGTTGTGTCATTAGAAAAAGGGCAGTTAACTTGTTTTGTCTCTCTCCCTCACTCTTTCTGCCATAATATTTCTGGATTGACCCTTTGTTTCTATGGAATGAGCAATTGGAGAGGATGCTTTGTTGTGGAAGTTTTGGTTTGGGGTACTGCTACATTAATACTTTCTGCCTTGATCTTTTTGAGCATTTTATACCTTTTTACTTTAAATATTTCCAAATTTATAGAAATATTGTAGAAACTAGTACATAGAGCTTTTTCTCATTTCACTACTTGAATATAAATTAGGAAAACTATCCCTCAGCATTCCTAAATAAATTAGTGCATATTTTCTACAAATAATGTTCTTTTAAATAACCATAGTGTAACCATTGTACTCAAGAAAGTCAACATTGATGTTACTGCTACCTAACCCATACATCCTATTCAAGTATCATGATTCTCCAGCTGCCCCAGTGTCCTTTATAACAAAGGATTTCTTTTAGGATCACACATTATATTTAGTTGTCACTCTTTATTCTGTTAATCTGAAACAATTTCAGTCTTTCCTTGACATTTTAATGGACATTTAGGCCAGTTATTTTATAATGTCTCTTGATTTTGGTTTATTTGATATTTTCTCATGAAGAAGTTAAGCATTTTTAGAAGGCATAATATGTATGCAGTGTTATGTTTTTTCTTCCTTTTGGATAGTACACATTTTGATTTGTTTCATTACTAGTGATACTAACTTGTGAATCCTTGACTAGAGTGGTACCTGACAAGTTTCTCCTCTGTGCTTATGAAATCAGTAAATGTTTTCTAATAATATATTTTTAGAGTATGTAAATGCTTAATTTTTCATCAACTTTTCCACAAGAGTTTCAGCATACATTGATTTTCTTTGGCTGAATTAGTTATTAAAATAATGGTTACCAAATGGTTATTTTCTTATTCCAACATATCTTCTATCAGTTGACATTTCACTCTAAGGAAAAGCTTTCTTCTGTTCCTATTTGTTTATTTGTATCACTTTGAGCATATAGATTCCTATTGTATCCAGTGGGTTATAGTCTGATACTATAAATATTTATTTTGATACTCAAATAATTCCAGGCTTGCCCGGGGGAACTTGTTTAAGCTGATGTCTATGTTATTGGGACATTTCCCATCCATCTTTGAGTACTTCCTTACTCTTTAGTACCACCTGTTGCAGCTCATGTTCCCTTTGCCTTTGAAGTAGAATCAGTCATTTCTCCAAGAAGTGTTTTTGTTTGTTTGTTTGTTTTTGTTTTGGTATAATTTTCTAGAAATCTGGATTTGTACGTGTGTTCTGTACCACTGGGGTAATCTCAGTTCCCGGACTCTCCTAGTGGAGAGAGTTAGTAAATATATGTATACATACATATACATATATATTCAAACACAGATTTTTTCTGTATTTTGCTAACTATGAATTTACAGCTACCATCAGTTCCAATCCAACAGAAGTTCATTTTAGTATTTTTGTTCTGTTTTGTGACTCTTTTCTCCAACAGTGAGAAATGTGGCTCCCCATTATTCTCAGTATATTTATTAGAAGAACTACCTTGTTTGTAATTATTCTCTTATTCATGCTGCCATCTACCCCCATTCAGGTATCATCTTTGTGCTGTGGGATCTGTGCTTGCTTGAGTCACTCTACTTTCCTACTCCCTGTCAAACTCCTTCTTCTGTGAGCTTGCTCAGGCTCTTACACCCTGCACCAGGGCTGCTTTCATTTCCCTAACCTCCCATACTGTATAGAAGTCTCCATTGTTTGGCACCATCTATGACTTTTAGACTGAATTCTTGGAATGAAAGAAGGAGATATATAGATACTCTTTCATTTGCAAAGGGATTAACTTCTCAATAAACCCAGTATAAGATGAAAATATTACTTGGTGAAAAACAAATTAACCCCCTGCAAATTTAGCTTTATTACCTTGCCTATCTTAAATGTGCTTAGAGCTCTTACATTAACCTACACTTGGGCAAAATAATATAAAACTTAAGTGTGGAATATCTCATGTAATTTATTAAATGCTTCTACCTCAAAACATATTAGCAGCATGGTAGATTTTTAGCTTATTGGTTGTTAATTACTGTTGACCAGAGTGTTCTGTAAATGCTAATAAGGTGAGATTTGTCACTTGTACTGTTTAAATAGCTTTTAAAATACTTTTTTTCTATTTTATTTATCGAGAGAGGATATCTTCTTTTGTAAAAATCATTTTAGAATGCATATTATATCCTCTTGAAAAATTAACTTATCACTATGAAATTGGCTTCTTTATTTGCTCTGAAACCTACTTTTGCCTAGCATTAGATATAACTGCCCCATCGTTTGACTAGTGTTAGCATGGTATATATTTTCTGATTAACTTGTTTGCATCTTTATATTTAAAAAGGATCCTTGTAGACAGTATGAAGTTGTATGTTGCTTTTTAAAAAATCTGGTATCATAATGCCTATCTTTTAATTGGGGCATTTGGACTATGTTTAGTTTATATTAATTACTATTGATGTTGAAGTTAAATTTTATCTTGCCATTTGTATTCAGTATATTCTATCTATCTCTCCTTTGTTCCCTTCTTTGTCTGTCTCCTTTTAGATTGTTTGTTTTGTTTTTGTTGGCTTTTTAGCTATAATTCCTGATTTTGTTATTCTCATAGTTTAGGACTTACAGTATACAGCTCCAAGTGATATTGTACCTCTTCACACAGTATGAAAACTTTTATCAGCGTTCTTCCATTTTTTTCTTACCAACTGCTATGATTGGATGAATCTCCTTCAAAGGTTCATGTGTTAAAGGCTTAGTTGACAGTCTGTGGCACTATTGGGATGTGATGGGGACCATTAAGAAGTGGAGCTTAGTGGGAAGCAGTTAGGTTAAGGGGGTGTATGCCCTTGGAGAGAGGATTGGGATTGGCCCTTTCTTGTCTGTTTCACTTCCTGAATACTATGAGTTAGGCAGTTTCTTTTGCTTCTGCCATATTATACTGTCTGTCCACAGGCCCAAAAACAACAAGGCAGTTGTCTACAGGCTGCAACCTCCAAAATTTAAACCAAAATAAACATTTTCTCTTACAATTTGTATACTTTTGGTGTTTTCAGTAGTAGAAAGGTAACATACCTATTTCCCTTCTATTATAAGCCTCACAATACATTATTTGGCTTTAAACCATTGATTATCTTTTAAAAAGATTTAAACACAGTCATTCATTGCTTAACAATGAGGGTGTGTTCTAAGAAGAACATCATTAGGGTGAGGTTACTCTGTGACAAATCTTCATTGTGTAGGTCAGTCACTTCATGTGCAAGACACATGGTAAACACAAGATACACAAGACTGCTGCCAGCATTACACAGCCTGCTGCTTTATAGTACACTTCTTAAAACTAAGGAGTATACTGTAAAGTAATGATAAAAGTATTGTATGTAAATATGTAAGTCATTTATTATCACATATTATCATTATGCATATATGCATGCTATATTTTTATATGGCTGGCAGGTCATGACTGTCATCATTATCACCACAAGCATGAATAATTCATTAAGCTGCAATGTTAAGATGACTAAGGTATCACTTAGTGGTAGGAATTTTTCAGCTGCATTATAATCTTATAGGGCTACTATTGTATATGCAGTTTATTGTTGACTGAAACATTGTTCTCTGGTATATGAGTCTAATAAGAAAAGCTTTACGGAGTGAAGAGACAGCTTACTGTATAGGAGAAAATCTTTGCTATTTGTTGAACAGAGAATATCCAGAAAATATAAAGAACTAAAATACCTTAGCATCAAAAGAAAAAGAAAGAAACAAACAAAAAACCCCAAACCCACAGATAACCCAGTCAACAAATGGCCAGATGAATTAAACAGACACTTATCAAAAGAAATACAAATTGCAAACAATTATGTGGGGGGGAAAAGTTCAACATCTTTAGTTATCAGGACAATGTAAATCAAAACTATACTGAGATTCCATTTCACTCAAGTCAGAATGGCAAGCGTCAAGAATGCAAAACCAAGCTGGGCATGGTGGGACATGCCTGTTATGGTTTAGTTCTAAAATGTCATCCAAAATCTTGTGTTTGGAACTAACCAACAATGTACTAAGTCCTCTTCAACATGAGCCGGAGTATATCTGTTGTTGTTCTTTTTGCAGTTGTTAGCTCTTTTAACCTGGCCAAGGGAAAGGTAATACATAAAACTGGTACCAGGAGTGCTTTGGCTGTACCTGACTATGTGGTTTAAAAACTTTTGGAACTGATTTTCAGAAGGAGTTTGAAAAGATTTGAAGATGCCAGTCAGGGAAGCCTTAGAATGCAGTAAGCAGAGCTTGATGGGTGATTCTGGTTGGAGCTTGGAAGATCAAAATGCTAATACAAATCAGATAGTAAAGGTGAGGCTCATGAGATTTCAGTTGAGGACAAAGAAAGCAATTAGAGGCTGTGTGTGTTTCATTTGGCAAGGAATTTGTCTACATTTTGTCCATGTCCTAAGACTTTGTGTGGGACTGAATTTAAAGTTGGTAGACTAATTGAGCTGCTTGAGAAAATTTTAAGGCAGCCCAACATACAGGCTTTGGCATGACTACTGTTGGCTGCTTTTAGTCAGATCTGTAGTGAGACTCAGGAGTAAAAAGTAAAACCAAAACACGTGAGAAGTTTGCAGTTTTACCAGAGAGAAAGCACCTGAACAGTTGGAGCAGAGATGAGGATAATTGCTGAAAAGATTAGCATTTAAAAGAAGCTAACTGTGTACTTTGTATCAGAATAGTGGGAAAGATGACTTGAAGACATCTCTGGAATTGGCCAAACACTTGCCTTCACAGCCTTCAGTATATAAAAGTATAAACTTTAAAAGTTTGCTATGAGAAGAGAGCTCCAGAGTGCCCTGCTCATTCAGGAAATACCTGGAGAAGTATTTCCAGTGTTCAACCATCTGTGAACTCAGAGGAGCCGTAGTGCAAGGGGTCAAAGTGCTACTTGAGCTGGTGGCAGATTCTAGCATCATCCATGTAGCTCTGGTATTTCAGGGATGCAGAATGCAGGAGTTATAGGGCCATAGAAGTTTCTACTGAGATTTCAGAAGAAAGCTTGGGAGGCCAGGCAAAAATGTGTTACAAGGCCATCATCCCTACTAGTAGCTCCTGGCAAGACAATGCTTAAAGCTATGAGAGTGAATCCAGAGATGCAGTGGAGACCTAATGAAGTTGGAGATGCTAAGAATGTGGAATGGCCAATGAGGAAAACGGCAGGCAGAGTGGAGCCAGCCCAAGAGAAAGACAATGTGGGCTGCACCCTGCAAGGTCACAGAGGCAGGGCTGGCTAACCCCTTCGGAGCTCTTGACTCACTACAACCTCCATGCTGGGCATGGAGGTACAAGATTTAATGCTTGCTCTGCTAGGTTTTGATCTTGCTTTTTTTCCAGTTTTTCTATCCCCCATTCCTCCCTTTTGAAATAAGAATATTCATCTTGTACCATTGTATGTTAGAAGTAATTAACTTTCTTACTTTTACAGGAAATTACAACTAAGAGTCTGTCTTGGATTTCGGAGGAGACTTTGGACCTAGGCTTTTTAGCAATACTGGAAGTGCTAAGACTTTGGCAACTATTAAAGATACACTAAATGTACTTTGCATAATGAGATGGACATGAGTCTTTTGGGAGCCAGGGGTAAATATGGTTTAGATCTGGTTGGAAGAGTTAGGGGATATGGCCTGGTGGTGTGTATTTTTGTCCCTTTTTCATCTCTTTTCTCTCAGCTTTCTGGCCACTTTGGATTGAGCAACTTTCCTTCTACATACCCTCTGTCATGCCATTTCAGCCTTGGAGCCAACCAGTCATGGATTAAATCTTCTGAAATGTGAGCCAAATTAACATTTTCTTCAAGTTGTAGATGTTTGATATTTTTGTCCCAGCAGTGGGAAAGCTGACTAATACAGTGCCTGTAATCCTAGCACTCTGGGAGACTGAGACAGGAAGACAGCAAGTTCAAATTCAGCCTGGGCAACTTAATGACTTAGTGAGACCCTGTCTCAAAATCAAAATAAAGAAAAAAAGAGCTGAGGATGTAGTTCAGGGCAAAAGCCTCAAGTTTAATCCTCAGTATCATAAAAACAAACTAATGCTGGCAAGGATGCAGGGAAAAAGGATCTTTCTGTATTCTTGGGTGGAAATGTAACTAATATAGCCACTATGAAAATCAGTATGGAAGATCCTCAAAAAATTAAAAATAGAATTGCCATAGAACTTAGCTGTATTGGTATGAACCCAGAGGAGTTATAGCATACTACAGAGATACCTGGACACTCTTGTTTATTGGAACACAGTTCACAATAACCAAATTATAGAATCAGCCTAGATGCTCACCTGTGATGAATGCATAAGGAAAATGTGGTGTGTATACCCAATAGAGTATTATTTAGCTATAAAGAAGAACAAAATTACAACATTTGCAAGAAAATGGATAGAACTGGAGATTAATACTTTAAGTGAAATAAGCCAGAGTCAGACAACTATCACATGTTTTCTGTTATGTGGAATGGGGAAGGGGTTGATGACATCAGAGTAGAAAGGAGACTATTAGAGAAGAGAAAGTGACTCCGAGGGAGGGGGAAGAGCAATGGAAAACTAGATAAGATAAAAGTGTGATATATGCATGAGTATACTGCAGTGAATTCCTTTTATTTTGTATCATTAATATACACTAATTTTAGAAAAGGTAAGTCTTTATATCTGCACACATATTTAGTATTTCTGATGTTCTTCATTCCTTTATGTGGATCCACATTTCCATCTGGTGTCACTTTTCTTATGTCTGAAGTATTTCCTTTTGTATTTCTTATGGAGCATTTTGGCTGATAATTGAATTTTTGCTATGTCTGAAAACATCTCTTATGTCATCTTAGTTTTTGAAACATAATTTTGCTGGGCATGGAAATCTAGGGTTTTTTTTTTCCTTTTAATTTTTAAAAGATGTCTCTCTACTGTCTTCTAGTTTGCATTATTTCCAGTGAGAAATCTGACATTGTAATATATTCTTTCATTTACTCATATGTAGTGTGTCCTTTCTCAGGCTGCATTTAAGATACTCTTTTTATCACTGTTATAGCAATTTGATTGTGATGTATCTTGATACAGTTTTTTAATGCTTGATTTTGGTTGAGATTCTTGAAACTGTGGCTTTATAATATTCAGCAGACTTGAAATTTTTCAGCTATTAATTTTTAAAGTGCTTTTTCTATCTCCTCTTTTTTCCCCTTCTTAGACTCCAATTATGTGTTTATTGGGCCTCAAAAAACTGTGCTGCCAAACAATGCTTTATCTTGTTTTTGTCTTATTCATATTTTTTTCTTTGCTTCATTTTCAATTGTTCTTATCTAAATATCCATAGATATTTAGTATGTTGTTAGGTTCTCTAATTTTTTCTTACGTGATGTTTAATTTGTGTATTCATTTTCCACACTAAATACACAAACATACACATTTACTCCCCTTTCCCCAGTTTCATCTCTTAGAGTTTCAGTTTGAGTCTTTCAAAACTTTTCCTTTGCCTTATTTAATATGTTTAATTTTCTCTCTAGCTTTAGGACATACACATTATATTTGTAATAACTGTTTTAATACTTTGTCCATTTTGATTCACTGATTTTCCTTCTCACTTGATTGTATGTTTCTGTATCTTTGTATGTATGATACTTTTTAATTGACTATCAGGCATTGTACATTTTACCTTATTTTTTGCTGGGTGCTTATATAGTCCTATAAATATTCTTGAGATTTACTCAATGTAATTATGTCACTAAGAAAAAAAGTTAAGTTTTTGCTCTAAGGTATCTTAGGCTGGACCAGAATGGAGACTAGGATTTAGACTAGGATTAATTTTATCTACCTCTAAAGCAAATACTCTTCCTGAGTGCTTCATTATATGGCTTGTGAATTATACCATACTTTGACTGCTAGGAATAGGCACTATTCTCTGTGCAATCTCTGTTTATTGTTTCTTAGTTCTTGCAGGAAGTTATTTTCCTGGCAGAGGCTTTATTTCTCAGATGATTCACTGATCATACTCAGCTAAATACTTGAATGTGACCCCGTGCAGATCTCTGGAGTTTTCTGTGTGCAGCTATCCAGAATTCTTTAGTACTATGCCCTGAAAACTTCAGCACTCATGGTTTCCCTTGATTCTCTCTTCTTTTTTTCATTGAGGTAGACTCTCTTGCTCAGTAAGAATCCCTCTCTCTGCTTCTCAGTCTGGAAATTTCTTCCATGAAATAAGTTGATATAACGATAGGATCACCTCATTTGTTTCCCCATTCTCAGATAGTACTGTTCATTATTTACCTGATAGCCAAAGTCCTAACAATCATTATTTCATATGTTTTTTGTTTATTAAGTTTTAAAATGTTTGTACTTCATGTAGAAATTAAATCTAGTCTGTTTTACTGTATTTTGACCAGAAGTAGACTAAATTATGCTAGTATAAATTTGAAAAGCATGTTTAGTAACTTCAGGGCAATAAATCACTTTTTCTTTTTCTACAACCTACTTTAGTGGAAGATATGGACCTTATGTCTACTTCTTTATCATTTTTTTGGTTTCCCTTTGTTACTCAAATTTGAAGTGAATCTATTTTATGGCAAGTGTACAATGGGTCAGGTACAGTTCCATGGCAGTTAGAATCATATGATCTATTTCCTTTCCATGAGTTGCTTAGAGTGGTTACCTAATATCTTTTAAATCATAGCTATTAAAGTAGTAGAACTGAATTTTGAACCTGATCATTCGGCTCCATTTGAATGTCTTTTTCACTGTAGCAAAGTATCTTTATATAACCCTTGGCATGTGCACATGCACATGCACATACGTGTATTTGCACACTGGACACATACCCTGTATAACTCAGGACATTTCATGATCATGTACTCTAAAGAGTTCTCATCCTCCTCAGATTGTTTTTTGCTTATCAGGATTAAAAGGCCTTTGAGGCATTTGAGAATGGGTGAGGTTAAACATGAACTAGGTCCAATGGGATAATAAGGAGGAAAAGGGAGAGTATGATGGTTTATTTTTTTGGAACAATCTTCAACAGTTGTAAGTACTAATATGCTAGTAGAAACTTGCCTTTGGAGACACTGTAGTAATGTTGATTTGTGTCCAGTTAAAACTTCAACAAAACTGCCAATGTAAAAGGAATTCTCTGTGTGCTCATTTTCTTCAGATAGTAGGCCAAATGGGGAAATTTGTTATGCCAGTTCTTGAAACATTATACCAAAACCCAAACTGAATAAATTTAATCACATGTATTGGCAGTATGGGATTCCATGAAAAATGTTTCAATTCTAAGAGCAACGTTTTTATTTTCTAATACCAGTAATAAGACCATGTGCAGAATTCTAAACGATGATAGTTAGCGTGCAAATGGGACAAAGAGGACAAGAAGGCAGGGTAGTGTAGAGGAAGAAGAGAATTGGAAGGTAAGAAACTGGGCTTAGGTCCGAGCTTTCTGACTGACATAGCTTTGAGACTTCAGGCAAGTCACTGTATCTGATTGGAGTTCTGTTTTCATATTTAAAGTAAGAGCATTGAGTTAAAAGACTTCTAAAATAACTCCCAATATGAACATTATCATGAACCTTTGAGTATAAAGGTGACCCTACGTGACATGAGATTCAGTTTTCTTGTTATTTCTAGAACTGACATTTTTTAAAAACTTGCTTTATTGTGCCTTTAGTTGTCTACTTAAAAGATCATAATCCAGTTTGATTGCTCACTTATTTCACAAAACGATTAAGATCAACTTAATTTTGACAATTCCTAAAATTAAGGCCTCCAGCAAAGATGACGTTTACCATTATTGAGGCTATTCAGAATCTGTATCACAAGTTTTGCCGGCAGTTCCCCAAAGTGCTTTGGACGGTGACACTGTTGCAGGGATAATAAATAAATAAATAAAAATAATGAATGAATGAATGAATGAATGAATGAATGAATGAATAAATAAATAAATAAATAAATGGAAAAGCATCATTTCTGATAGTTGAGTACTTATCAGTGATAAAAACTGTAGGTACTTTTAATTATGTAATCTTCAAAGTCAACATTTGAAGAATGTACAGTTTTAATTTCCATTTTAGAAATGAGGTACAGAAAAATTAGGTAACTTCTTCAAGATCACATGATTAATAATAACTGAGCTAGTATTTAAACCTTCAAGGTGTCACAGCCTACCCTGTTTTTTTAAATTAAGTTTATTGGTACATTTTAAGTCTCCAAATTCATTATAGGGAATTTGTACCTTTATATGACATAAGTTGATTATTTTTTTTCATTTCCTTACCCTCCCTTCAACTCTTCTTCTCCTCTTTATTTACAAAAGCTTTGTTTCTGTTTTTTCTTTTCTCTTTTTATTTTCTCTTCCTTTCTTTTTCCCTTCCCCCTCCATAGTTCCCTTTCGCATTTGAACATTTTCTTCCTATTTTGCAGTATCCTTTATACATTTTGGTCCTTATTTACATTTTTGGTTTCTCATGCCAGAGAAACAATGTGGTATTTACACATGTGTGTCTGATTTATTTCACTTGGAGTATGGTCCGAAGGTGCATCCAGTTAGCTAGAAATGTCTCAATCTTCTCCTTCTTTAGAGTAATACTCCATTGTATAAAAATATACCACCTTCAAAAAGCAAACAAAGCACTCTGCGTATTTATCCATCAGTTGATGGGTATCTGGTGTTTTGTTTTGTTTTGTTTTTTTTAAACTAGGTGTCACTATGTAGTTTTGACTGGTCTTGAGCTCAGTTTGTAGCCTTGGCTGGCCTTGAATCAGAAATGATCCTCCTGTCCCAGCTAATGCTAGGATTATAGGCATGTACCACCATGCCTGGCCACAGCCTACCCTCTTAACCTCTTTACTATACTATCATATTTATAAAATCAAATGTGTCAAATTACCTATTTGCACAAGTTCATTTTATTTATTTATTTATTTATTTATTTATTTATTTATTTATTTATTTATTTGGTTTCTTGAGATAGGGTCTCACTATGTAGTTCAGACTGGCCTCAAACTCACAGCAATCCTCCTGTCTCAGCCTCCCAATGCTGGAATTATAGGCATGTACCACCATGCCTGGTGATACTTTGGTTTTAAAAAGAATTCTCATTTTTATTTTCTATTTTGCATGTTTCTAAATAATTACTTTTTAAAAATTATTCTGGATCCTAATTGAAAACAAATGGTTTTGTACTGTAAAACAGCAGCTCAGGTGAGTGCAATATATGCTCAGATAGTTTTTAAATTATCTCTAAAACAGTCACTCTGCACTGTTTGTTATCATTTAAAAAAAGTTTGTGACAAAATATACTTTTCAGTTATGTCATTAATTTCCACATCATTTAATTCATTTGATACGTTTTTGTGTGGCCTGAATTTCTCAGTGAAAGAAGCAGTCATGTGTTGATTTACATTGGGGAACAAACTCCATAAAAATACTATCGTGAGGTTGGGGATTTAGCTCAGTGGCATAAGTGCCTGCCTGGAAGCGCGAGGTTGTGAGTTCAATCCCCTATACAGGGAAAAAAAAAAAAAAAAACCAGTTTCTGTATAAGTACCGTGCACTAACCGATTGAGCCTTGGAGCTCCATAAAAGCATTCTCCTAAACTTTGCTTCTACGAACTACTTAAAGTCTGTGTATACTAAAGAACATGGCTGAAAACAGTTCTTCCTATCCAGATTGTTGTTGTTGTATATATTTCTTCATATCTTTATTATTAATTTCTCTGGAAATTAGGACTTTTCTGGGATCTTCTGTCTTAAAAAAAATCTTTCAAAAAGTCTTTTTTTGTGGTTGTACGTTTTGTTTTTGAAACAGGATCTTGCTATGTAGTGCAGGCTGGCCTTGAACTTGCTTAGGTAGCCCAGAGTGGCCTTGAACTCACCATGATCCTCTTGTCTCAGTCTCTTCTCTCAGTTTCCAGAATGCTGGGCTTACAGGCATGCACCACCACACCTAGCTAAAACGTTTTTAAATGTGTTTCCTCTTCAATAAAACCTCTTTTCAGTTAATTGTTATTTTTGCTTCTAATTTTAAATTTTTTGAGGGGCATATAGAATATGAGTTTTAAATGTAGGAAATGTTATTTTTATAGTTGAGTTGTCTGAAAAACTTTTCTTGGGGTCTGGGAGAAGCACATCAAGAAGCCAGTTCACTCTTCTGTAAGCTGCACAAACCCAGGAAGAGAGAGCCAGCTCACCTTCCTCATGAGTTGACAGAAACTATCCTGGGTATGGGTACAGCACATCAAGAAGCCAGTTCACCTTCTAGTAAGCCATGCAAACCATGCAGAGCCCAGGAAGAGAGAAGCCAGTTTGCTCTTCCTGTGAGTTGACCAGCATGAAGGCTGCGAGTCGAGAACCCATCCCCCCATAAGCAGCCCCCTGGTTTGGAGGATAGGTTGAGTTGATAGCACAACTCAACAACTAAATGTTTGTATTGTTTGATTGACTTTGCAGGCCTAAGGCCAGTAAGCATTTATCAGGAGGATAACAGAATGCAATATAACAAATATAGGGAATTTCCTTCTGTCTTACTTTTGAAATCCAATATTATTCTCTCTGTTTTATTTTGACTTATTGTTTTGTTTTATTCAATGTTCCATTTTGATTGGTTTTATGCTGTTTTGTTTTATTTGATTTTACTAAGTCTCATGGAATGAACAACTATTATGAAGATGTTAAGACACATTATGGTAGCCATTGTTGATTTCCTAATGTCTTGCTTCGAAGTGCTATACCATTTCAATGCTTTGTTTTGATTGACTTTACTCTGTTTTGTTTTGTTGGGTTTTATTATCTTTAAAATAAAAAAGAAAGGAAAAGAAAAAAAGCTTTGTCTTGCTTTGAAAGTTGTAGTTTGGAAGATTTTAGATGCCAGAACTTTAGGATCAAATGGAAAGTCATTAGGAACCCTTGCCTTGGCTATTTTATGGCCACAACTGGAAAATGCAGAATCCTGAAAAAAAAGTGGCCTCTCTGAGAATTCATGTATTTTTTTAAAAGGGGAAAGTAATATGAAAGGAACTAAGGCTAGATCATATAAAATCAGGGCAATAAAAAAAATGATGACTAGTAGAATACAAAATAAAAGATATATTAGAGATGGGATACTAGTTGCCAATCCACTTTTGATACTATAATCAAAAATTATTTTTAAAATTAAGATTTAAGAGAAAAGAAAAAAAAAGAAAAAGAAAAAACCAAGCCTATCCATACATTGGATAACTATCCTCTGTTTATTGCTGATAAACTGGAATACATCTTACCCTACCTCATTCCTGGTTCTTTTGGAGTGTGTAGCAGTTTTTGCATCCTTCAAAAAGAAACTTGAGCCCAGCCCAGGGACTCACACATGTAATCCCAGCTATTTGGGAAGCTGAGGCAGGAGGATTGAGTTTTTAGACCAGTCTGGGCAACTAAGTAAAAACTTCTTTCAAAAGTTAAAAAAAAGAACTTGAATAAATTTGTTGGAATTTGGTGTATTTATTAGTATGATTCTTTGAGTTTCTTGAGATATAGGTAATTTTTATCTTGTTGAAGTATCATTGCTGTTGTAATTACTTTGCATTAACTATAATCTCTTTCTTAACCTCTACATCTGTAGTGGAACCTTTTGTCTTCATTAGCTGTGTTAGTGTTGGCTTCCCTTTGTGGTCTTCACACAACAGTGACTTCATAGTGGGAGGATCTAAGTTGTATGATTCCATGTTTTTTCTTCACAGTTCAATATCATTCTATCATTATTTAATCAAATTCAGTAATTTCCTTTTCAATTACTTTTTTATAAAACCAAATTAATTTAAAATGCCAAATTACAATTTTAAAATTGATTTAAAAATTACTAAATAGAATAAACGCTTGCTAAATGAACAACCACTTTTTTAGGTATCATGGAAAAGGTGATACAAAGTGTACAAGAAACTATCTATCTACTTTAATATGATTTAGTACATGGAAAAGTAGGGGCAGGATAAGAATCAAGTGCTGAACTTTGTGATACATATGACTGAATGTCCTTAAGTATCCTTAGTTTTGTGAATATTAAAGCTAATGCTTAATGCTTTTGTTTTAGTTTTTATTTTTTCATTTTTATGAAAAATAATTTCATAATCATTGAGTAAGGGAATAACAGTAGTTTAGAAAAAGGAGAAACATTTGTCTTTGCTAAAATTTTCAGGGAAAGGATGAAGACTATGAGGTTGTATGGAGAGGGATAAGAGCATAATCTAAGAATGAAGGAGGGGTTAAGTATAGTAAGATTCTACTAGAGCAGAAGGACTATTATCCTACTCCATGCCTCACTAGAGATTGGACTCAGGACCCTCACCCTGAGCTGAGCTTTTTTTAGTTTTGTTTTGAGATAGGATATTACTAAAGTGCCAGAGTGGATTTGAATTTGTAATCCTTTTACCTCAGTCTCCTGGAGTGCTGGGATTACAGGCATACGAACAGGGCTAAAGAATCATCTTAAAATTATGCAGAGTGTAAGAGCGAAATTCAGACTGAGAAATGTTGATGTGGTAGGATAGGCAGTACTGAGTCAAGAGGTAGTTATTGGTGTACATTATGATGAGAGTTATATAGTATTCTAGAAATGAGTATAGGCTGGTTCAAATATTCCTCTTGCCCTGCCTTTCTTGCAGCCAATCTCAAGATTTAGTTTGATATGTTGAGATTTATAAACTGGTTCATCGGGGTTAAAGATACAGCCTATGGGCATGACCAGAAGCAAAGCCAAATAGCCAATAATCCAGTTTCATTGTGGTGATGAAATTAAAATTTGTACTGGTACCTGGTGCTCCTACCAACTGAAATAGTCTGTTCCGTATAGTATGCACAGTTAATAGAGAAGCACTTGAAATTAAAAGCATTCAACATTATGCATATTGGCTGATATTTTGATATTTTCTGTGTGTGTGTGTGTGTGTGTGTGTGTCTGTCTGTCTGTGTGTGTGTCTTTGTCTCTGTTATAAACAAGGTTTCACTGTGTTTTCCAGGCTGGCCTGGAACTTCTAAACTCAAGCAACTCTCTTGACTCAGCCTCCTTAGCAACTGGGATCAAGGGCATGCAGCACTGTGCCCGGCTTTAGTTAGCTGACTCTTTTGAGGTTTGTATGGTAGATGATAATAATGTTTACAAATGACAATTTTGTTTCTTTTTCTCACTTTATTAGTATAGATAAGACCTCTCACACTGGGTGTTCAATTATGATGTATCTATCATACCACCCCCAAAGCTTAGCAGTGTAATCAGTTCTCTCCCACTGGGTTCTTATCCCAAGGGCAATGGAAGAATGAAGTGATCAGGACAGCAATGGAGAGTGGAACTAGCTATAGTTCGTTAGAACAAAGGGAAAACTCTTGCTAGTATCCAGTTCAAAAGGAGGACATCTCAGAGGCACCTAAATCTAAAGGTTTTTATGCAGTCTTCGGTGAGTGACAGCATCTGACAGATGTATAAAAATGCAGTTTGCCGCTCACTGTTGGTTACCAACACTGTTGGTAACACTTTTGATGTCTGGAGAGCAGACTTTTTTTTTTTTTTTTTTTTTTTGTCTTTTGCACTCTGGTTTTCTGAGGCTTATCTCCATTTATCCTGGTCCTGCCCTTCAGTTTATTCCGGCCCTTGACCTTTGTCCCTCTATCTCCTGGTCTCAGTAGTTTAAAACAACAGTTTATTATTCATGGGTCCTCCCAGTTCTGTAGGTGACAAGTATAGCTGGGTGTTTTTAATAACCGTTCTCAGTTGCAGTCAGAGTTGTGCCTGAAACCATCCAAAGATGCCCACATGTTTGGTGGCTTAGCTGGAATGATGAGAGCAACGGGACCAGCAGGGTATCTGTGACTGTTTTCCCAAGCACCTTCTCCACAAAGCTAGCCTGAGCTTCCTTACACATGGCATTCGAGGGTAGTCAGATTTCTTACATAGGTCACACACACACACACACACACACACCCCGTTCAGAAAGGGGAAGGAGGAATTTCCAGACCGTTTAAGGGCTATTCCTAAGGTATCAATTACACAGTCTTAATTAAGCTTAAACTAGTGTTATATTCTTGTATAATTTTTACTTGCCTGTGATTTTTTTCTTTTTTAACAGCTCTGGGTTAGATCTGCTGATATATTTAGTTTAGTATTTTGCAGTTCTTTATAGGTAAAGCTGGCTTATAGTTTTATTTTTGTGCATTCTTCTTGTCCAAATGAAACTGTTAAGAGTTTCACT